>JAHBCN010017535.1:2500-18105 GCA_019359885.1 Listronotus oregonensis
TCTAGGATTTTCAATTTTTTATCTAAAAAGTGAGATGGGACCCACACCAAATATATACCAAATGCTATTGGCCTAAATGAAGACACTTTGGTAAAGAAAATTTTTATTTTGGGAATTTCCAAAAAAGTTTTTTTGGACCTCCGACTCAAAAAAAGTTATAAAAGCGATTCATTTGCATTTTTTCGTGAATTTGATCAAACACCTTTAAATCTTAATCTTTAAAATTATCTATGGTTTTTAAAACCATAGCCAGTAAATTTTTCATTCAACAATTTTTCGTAAATATTTTGAATGCCTCTAGTTTTACGAAAATACAGAATATTTTGGTAAAGGATTTAACGATAAAATTTAATTAAATTTCCAAAAAGCAAATAAAAGATTGGCTTCAAACAAAGGGGGGTAACATCCTGATTACGAAGTATCAAATTACACCAAAAATATTCAGCCTAAAATTACGTCATTGAAAATTTTAAAACTAGGCTAATGATAAAATATATCAATTTAAACAAGTAAAACTTGCATTTGCAGACATCTTTTAATAAAACATTATTTGCTAAAAGATTAGCGCCCAAAATTATTTTTCAACGCCTATGAATATCTTAGATACCAAATAAAAATAAGCTAGTTCTATGAAGATTAAATTTGCGATGACAATAATTTACAATTAGTCAGAAAAATAAAGCAAATGTCGTCCAATTAACTTAAAACAAAAATAATGACTTCTCGGCAACAAAAGTAAGACAGGAAATTAATAACTGCTGCAAATGTGAATTTGTATAAAATTCACTTTGCGGGCTGCAATATTTATGTTATTTTATTTATTTGCTTTAAATTGAGCGCGCATAAAGAACCTGATTTTTTAGTACCACTCTTCGATCAGTTAAAGTTGTATTTGCAATAATTATCTCTTTTACTTATTACAAAAATGTTTCGTGTTCATTGTGGGGTTTACTCTGCTTGTACTTGGGTTCGTAGTATCTGGTACACGTCAAGAAGTCAAAAAAGGGAACTTTGAATAAAACATACTTTAATATAAAAATAGAAAAATAGTATAAATGCCTCTTAGGCTTTGACTAACTTATCTTTACTGTATCTAATGTATTAATCTTAAGTGTATAAATCAAGTTATTATATATATTTAAACATTAAACAATCATCCTTTAATATACACAGTTTAAATAATATATGAGTATTGTTATACATATAAACTAATATTTAAATAATAACATGGGTAACACCCTGTTAACCTTCACGGTCAATTGCTTTAGGTACGTGCTTTTGGATTGATGACCTAACACGTACTAGTGACTAACCTTTCAAGATTATTCTTTAGCGTTTGTTTTAACCATGAATCCATTACAATTGGTTTTATTTTTAAAATATAAAAAAATGAAGGAATAAGTTAATGTCTTTGTGATAAAAGAAGTATATTTTTTGTTTATAATGTTATGTTTTCTAATTTACTTGGGTAATTATTACCATGGGCAAAATTAGGTACGGGAGGGAGGCGCTGCCCCCCTTGGAAGACTTAAGAAACTAACAGGCTTAAAAGCTGGTTTGTGAAATCTAACTATACATGATTTGATCTCTAATATAATTTTTGTTTACACCATTTCTTAAAAAATGCCTTCTTAACGACAAGGATAGCGTAAGTTTTTTTTGTTATAGAAAAATTAATCATAAAACGTTTTGTGAAAACCCAAAGAACTTTTTAAAAAAGTAGTAAAGAACCCTAAAGGTGTGGTTCCTTCCACGAGGCCGTCGTATACGACTAACGCAATGCGACTAACGCATGCGGCCGCCGTTTAATCAGGTGTTTCTTAGACCGCGGCTCAAACTCGCGATAGCAAAATTTTAGTATAAAGGGAATAATCTTTGATAAGAGTCGTGATGGATGATCTAGCAATATATTTAGTGTTAGAAGAAAAAGAGGATGAGAAATACTATTACAATTAGCCAACCTAAAACATAGCAATGCCCCTATAAACCAATATTTCAGCAAAGACGCGATGAGGGTTGTTATACCACATTAATAAATCAACATTTGTAACAAAATGAGGTAAAATTTAAAAAATATTTTAGACTGAATAAAGCACAGTTTAGTTTTTTCTTTACTTAATAGAAGACGATATAAAGTCCGAGCCATACAACAGAGTTGAATATCCAATAACCCCAGAGGAAAAAATTTGCCATTGTATTAAGGTAAATCTGTACAGGGTGTCCCAAATTCGAGTCTTATCATCAGGATCTCGAAAACTTGAAGAGATACGAGGTCGGTTAAATGAAGGCAAAATTGCGCAATTTGACGCTAATCAAAATGCCACCTTAAAACTTTAAAAAAACCTGAATAATCTTTTGGAAAAAAACCAGAGTTATTCGCGATTTCGTTTTTGTTTTTTTATGACTTTTTTGAATGGATGTAACAAAATACCTTTACATTTCCATTGCTACTGCTTTTTCTGTTCTACAAGATGGTGTTATCAGTTTATGCACCAGACGTTTCGTCTTTGAGCTATATCATCGCTGTTTTTTAAATACGGTTCTATTTTTTTTTTAATATGTATTTTGAAGCTATTAAGTTCCCAAAACTAATAATCCTATTGCATATTCAGAAAAATTTATAATAATGGCAATTTTCAATAAAAACCATATGTTAGAGTCAGACAATATATTTTTTGAGGATCTTAGGAAACAATTAAACTAGATTTTATCGAATAAATTGCAGAAACATCATTAGTTGGGATCTGAAAAGCTCTTTAAAATGCGTAATAAAATCCAGTACCTCATTTAAAAAATAAAGTTTATAATTTTCAACAATTAACACCCGGGCATTCCACAGGCAGCACCGACGAATATCAGACGCAGGACGCGACTGCGGCTGCACTGCTTCTTCAGTCCAGTCGCATCAATCGCAATCGTTGACAGCGGACGCATACGACGGCCGCTCCGGAACCGACCAGGCACATTTAAAAACATGAGAAGGAGTGCTTTGGCTAACGAATTGCGTTAGACGCATGCGGCAGCCGCGTGGAAGGAAACATACCTTAAGAAAGATAGACATGGGATCGGAGCAGGTGACCAGGATGCCGAAGTGAGAGGGAAGGCAACTGATCAGCCAATGAGATTACTTTTTCATCAGTCGCACTTGCATTCATTCCTAGCTATTTCTGATTTTTGGCTTCTGTGAACTTTAGCACCATTTTAAATAGCAATATTTTGATATTTTTTTCACTTATTTCTTACACCACAACAAAACACATAAGTCTAAAATTAACTTTTTACTCACATTATCACAAAATAAAATAATTTCTTTATTTTATATAAAATACTAAAGTAATATGGCCGACTAACATTAAAAAAGTGAGAAAGAATGCCTACACAAAAAGAAATGATACGATGTCCTTTAATTACGATTCCCTCCTTAGACAAAGCAATGTTGCTAGATGTTTTCTAATAATTTATTATTATTAAGTTCTTACCATTTTACCAAAAATAAAGTTTTTTATATAGGAAAAACTAACCAGAACTAAAAAACAACAACTTCCAAACTATTACCTAGTTCTACCGGTTGGCTGTCGTTAGGTTTTCCTCGTTAAATTGCAAATTTTCTTTATCCATAAATGCGCCGCTGAACAAAATAAAAAAATAGTCTGATCTCTTAATTTTTAATTTTTGCAAGAGCCAAAATAGGGCGGACCTTACTTCCAGATATTTACCTTATTTAAAAATTATTTTTAGTTGTAATTTTGTGTATTTTTATTTAAATCATAATACTTTAAAGCTAAATTTAAATCCTTTTTAACAACCGCAAATTGTAGTGTTTACTTAACCTAAAAATATAGTGTTTTATCGACTTTTAATCTCATTTTCTGAAAAAAATGATTATTTTTTCAGATTATTTCATAAATCTACTAAACAAAATGTGTTACTTTTTATCTGTAACATTTATTTTTTTCAAATCGAATGGAGCTAAATGACACCGGACCCCTGATTTATATATTTTTTAATTACTACCGCCACTGCTCATGTTAAACTCATATGGTAAAAATAACGATCAAACAAACAATTTAATCTAGGATTTGCTTTTTGTCTGCCCCCTTATATACAATCCTGGCTACGCCCTTGATTATTACCATCGTTTTATTTATAAGAAATGTTAAAAATTATGTTTAAAAAAATGACTTGTTCAGAATATTTTTATATAAATAATGATTATAAGTTTACTACCTTAGGTTTTATGCTTCAATAATTTTATGGGTACCATGGAGTAAAGTGCCATTTTGCAACGATTCAACTTTTCTGTTGAAATGTAATACAGGTGTTTTGAGCTCTTAGATGTATTTATATGTTTTTATTCATTATAATATTAACTAAAAATGCTGATTTTTAATAATTGTTTCAAATGTAGTTTTTCTTTCTTGGCGGTTTATCGGAATAAAATAATTTATTTTCTGTAGATTAAAATACAGAAGAAAGCTGCTACTTGCACCATAAATAAGTGCATTTACATTCAATATTAAATTCTTTTTAAAATAGTAGTTAAATTATAAATATGTTCTATAGTTTTGTAATTTAGACTTATATTTCAGTTTTGTTTATTTTGGGGTTACTCCTTTCTACCTTTTGAAAAATGGGCCCTTGGTCCAGGGTCCAGGGTATATGGGCTGACCCTGTCCAGCCCTATTGACCCTATGAACTTACTGAGTCGCCTGCAACAAAAGAAGAAATCTCCCAAAAAATCACAACTATTAGGGTACGTTTCGGTGGCAAGTCGGCCACCGTTGAGAAGACAGAAATAAAACAAAAGAAAAATTAAACTAAATTTTAAAGAATTTTGGTCAAAAACTTGGGAAATTCTGATAGTTTTTTCTTTACTTTAAGCCATTTGGTCCATTTTCCAAAAGTAGAAAGGCAAATAACCCAAATAAAACAAACTGAAATAGTAAGCTTAGTCACACACTAGGCACAGGCATCATTATAGTACTGTCAAGAACTACTAAAAAATCTTTAAAAAAAAGAAAAATAAGGTGCATATTTATGAGTGGTTCTTCTTCTTCTTCTTTTATTTTTCTTCCTAGAGTCGTTTTAGATTCACTACCGGAGGCAGTGCAGCCCTCTTGGGCTTTTTGTGCCTAATCTCCCATTATAATTTTATACCAATTCTCCCATTAATCTGAGTTCCATCTACAGTCTGCCATAACCCCGAGACTGGTTGGGTGATATATTCCTGTGGGCTCATTTTCGGTTGCCCAAACCAAATGCCTGTCTTTGTGGAGTTAACCTTTACATTTTGGAATATGGTAGGCTATCTTCCTTCCCCCTCGTCACGCACATTCCTTCACCGGTTCCCAATACAAGAACCTATCTTGTGCAAGTGTCCTCCCAGGTTATCATGCCCTGTTGGCAACCCTACTGTTATGCGAAGTCTTTCCTAATTTGTCTGAGTAGTTCTTTCTTCGTTCTTTTGGATGGGCCCTTATAAGCTTTTCCATGTCTAATTCTACTGAGGCTTCCCCAGTATTCCTCGTGTTTATTGTGAATACATTCCCTGGTTTGCCCTTGTGCTTTGGTTGTGAATGTATCCAAGGGCAGGTTCTGGTCAAAGTATAGTGTTGTTGATCCTTGTCTTGCCCAGCACCTCCAGCACTCGTTGCTTTCTATTCCCGAATGTCCTGGTACCCACAGGACTGTTGCGTTCTCCCAGGACTTCCAGTTCTTTTGGCATTCTCATGTCAGCTTGGACGTGCAACCAGGGTTTACAGAGTATCCCTGTGACGCCTGGCTGCTGTTATTATGCGAATCACTTACATTTTATAAGGCCCCACCGTTATTTTTTCTGCAAGTACAGTAAAGCATATATTTCTGTTTGAAATACAGAACTGCAATAATTCCTAGTGGAATGGAGAATTGTAAATTCCTCATTTAACTGTATGCACGCCCCCTCAATTCCCTGCTCAGTTTTGAAACCATCCGTATACAGATGTCATCTCAAACCGTGCCGGGAGCTCAGGTTGCTGCCACTCACTTTGATCTGGAATTTTTGCCTTACAGTTTTGTTGCATGAGTATTGAGGAAATCCCCATCTGGTCCTGTTCTCTCGTCAGGATGTTGCCGCCAACCTGACTTTTTATGTTGTTATGTTTCCAAACTAGCTAGACACCAAGGTGGTTTTTATTTGTAGTCAGAGTAGCCCATTCTTGCCTCTTCCTTTTATGAGTGGTAGATTAAGCCATTTAATAATAAACAACTTAAGAAGTTAATTTTTGTGTAAAAAGCACATTTTTACTTTAGTGTGGCTGGAAAATTTTATGAAGGATTAATACATGATTTGTATAACTTTGCATACAATTTTGCAACGTCCTATTTAAAGGAATATAAAAATTTTGCTAGCAATTCAGCAAAAGTTACTTGCACAATACCGTTCTAAGACACATAAATCTAGAAAGACTATTATAATATAACCACTACGTTCTCAACGAGAAATTACAGAATCCATACAATATTTATCAAAATTAATAAATTTAATTAATAAACAAAACTTTAGACTTTTGTTTCAGAAAAAAAATAATTATTTTTTTTTGTTTTGTTTACATTTTACCCTAATACATATGTATTATCAAATTTATTTGGTCAATGTTTTTATTTTTCCACAATATAAACTTTTTGATAAAGTGTATATAATTTTAAACCCCGGACTTACACTTTTTTAATAAAAGGTCTTACTACTTATGTTTCTTGTTTTTTTTTTTTTACAGTGGACAAATTTTTTAGAACATTCCCCCAAAATTTATTTCTGTAAAAAAAAGACAAGACTTTTTTATATTCTATAAAATATTATTTTTTCCCTTTTTTTTTTTCAAATAAAATCCAAAACCCACACAAAACTATTTAATTTAACCAGACAAAAAAGACCAGACTTAAAATTTTTGACTACTTTCCAAAAAAAGGTGGTCGCTTGAAAATAACGAACAAAATTATGGTTGTTTTTTTTGGGAATAGCCAATCAGATAAGTAAAAAGGTTAAATTGTTAAAGAAACAAGTATTTAGCCCACTTTTTTTGTGTGGAAAAAATATCTGAAAAATATTTATCCTTTTTAAAAAAATCGGATATTTTGCAAAAGAGCATGTAGGAAGTAAAATAATGTTTTGAGACAGAACTGTATTTAAATTAGTTGACAAAATATATTTTTTTGCGTATTGAGTTATAAATAATCCTAAAAAATAATAAACAATTGTATTAAGTAAATTAGAGATTACAGGACAAGGTAAAATATATGAGTTTTGCCTAATTCTTTTTTTTTAATGCATGCATATTTTTAAAAAAACTGTTACATTAATATAGCAAAATTAAAAATTAAAAAAAGTCCTTTGAAAATTTTTTTGACCATTTTTTTTAAATATTGTTTTTTAAAGCTTACACAAATATATTGCTACTTTGTATTATTCTTAAAACTTTTACAATTAATTTGATAAATAGTTTTATCAACGATTTAAAAAAATCTGGTATAAAAACATTATGTCATGTAGCAGGTGGGTCTATAACTTAAAATATATTTTGTAAATCAGAGACTATTTCTTTTTGAGAAAAATGCTCAAACGGGATTTATTCTGCGTGGGGTAATAGA
Source organism: Listronotus oregonensis (assembly GCA_019359885.1). Taxonomy (NCBI): domain Eukaryota; kingdom Metazoa; phylum Arthropoda; class Insecta; order Coleoptera; family Curculionidae; genus Listronotus; species Listronotus oregonensis. The sequence goes on from JAHBCN010017535.1 coordinate 10,127, forward strand.
GGACGCATGATTTCTCTTTTCTTAATTAAAACTTATTTTTTTTATTGCATTTTTAATTTCTTGTAAAATGTTAGGGTTTTTCTGCGTTTTCTATAGCAGAACTAACTTTTTTCTACATTAAAAAAAAACAATCAAAAAGATCATTTTTTACATTATCTCAGCCTGTATCATTTAAGCGGTACATCTTGGAACAAAACGGATTGAATATCTATCTGTTTTTTTTTATTTCACATCCAAAAATGCTGACTTTCAGCTTAACCGAAAGTATTAAAGCCCCCACAGGCGATGCATTTTACCTCCATTTTGCTATTACATTTTGCACGCACCTTTTACCTGATAATTAAAATTAGTAAGTCCACAGACAGTGCTTTTTTACGCACGGTTTAGTCAGTTTTACGTTTCTAAATAGAGAAACATGTCAACAGATTTGGATATTGCTCTTATTGGCGTAGTTGTTGCTATAGCAGCTAAGAAAAAACAGGCGCGTTATAATAGATCCAGATAGTCAAAGGATTGGTTATTACGCAGAAGCCGCTTATCTCATGTGAATTTGATAAATGAGTTTCTTTTTGAGCTCACAGATTGGAATAACTATCTGAGAATGGACGAATTAACTTATTTTGAACTATTAAATAAAGTAACCCCATTGATTAAAAAAGAGGATACAAATATGAGAGAGTCCTTATGAGCGTCTATCAGCAACATTAAGATTTCTAGTTACTGGATGTAGTTATGAATCTCTAAAATTTTCTACAGTGATCTCGCCCCAGGCCCTTGGAAAGATAATGCTAGGACATGCAAATCTGTTATTAAAGTCCTTAAGGAATATTTACAGGTAAGAATAATAATAAACTTTTTAATATATCGCGTTTATTTAGTTCAGGTTTTATATAGTAATTTTTTAATTATATTTATCTATAGCTTAAAAAGTAGTCGCTGTCACGCTGTAGCTTTAGCCCAAGTGTTTTGGCCTAAAAACACTTTTCCAACTTTTATTTGGCCGTTGGCAGCCACTAAAAAAAATTATTATTATTATTATTATTTTTTTAAATATAATTAATAACAATTAAATAGCTAAGGTACAGTAAAGCTGAAGGTGGTAGCAAGAGAGAGCGTGCAAAAATGCCCTAACTCATTTGCCGGAGAGTAGGGGGGGTTAAACTGGGCGCCACTGGTTTTGGTGCCAGGCCTAGCAGAGACCTTCCAAGATTTAATTGGGAACTCTCGTTCAATTTACTACCACTCAAAGACAAGAAAAACTTTAATAAACAATATTAACATTAGAAAAAGGCGAGCCAAATAAAACACTATATTTAAAACAAATAGTTAATAGAATTTATTATAAATTTGTAATTTTAAAAAGTCTACAAAAAAAAAAAAAATCAAAATAAAATGGTGAATGCGCTGGGTTATGAAATGTACAAAATTTAAATTTATAATTTAAAAGTTTAAAAAAAACATAATCGAAATAAAATGGTAAATGGCTGGGTTAATAACTTTAAATTTTCTATACTCAGATGGAAGAATATATATTATAAATATAAGTCTAAAATTTAAAAAAAAAATATATATGAAATTTTAAAAATGTATAAATACCCTTAGAATTAATTAAAATTTTGATTAACATAATAATTTACTAACCAGGTGCACCATTTGAAAACCAATAAGAAAAAAAAAATTTACAAATATTACAATTAAAATAAAAGGAAAGGCCGAAAAAAAAAAACAATGTGGAAAAAATTTAAAAGGTAGAGTCCTAAATTGTTTTTAAAAATTTAAAAAAAAAAATTTTTAAATTTGGGTTTAAATTTTTTTAATGTGTTGCCTGTTTTGCCGAATCCAAATGATGGCGGTGTTCCACCACTACATAGTGAGGAGCGAAGGTGTCCAAAACTAGAACCAACACATTAACTAGTTAGATGGTCACTGACCCGTCCCAAGAAAATTTCTACCAAGTTGATGGCCCCCCCAAACAAAACGATCAAACAAACTGTTTCGAAAATTAATGGCCCATCCAAAGAAAATGGCCCGCCCGAAAAACCCCTAAAAAATTCAATACTAATTAAAACCCAATAAAACGTAAGATAATTAAGCGACTTAAAAAAACCCCAAGAAAATTCCCTCAAATCCCATACTATAAGTGCTTTAAAAAAAGAAGTTAATATAAGGAAATTTTAAAATCTGGTGCTTGGTTCGAGCCCTTTTCAGAAAAAAAATAATTACTTACTAAGTAAGCAACGTTAATTAATCATATAACAATAAAAATCCCATTAAATCAAGATAACAAAAAAAAAAAATTGTTTCAGTAAACTGGTTTACAAAAAAAATTTTGCCCTATTCCTTTGGGACCAAAAAAAAAAAACATATTCCCTAGCTACCAAAAGTTAATTAACAACCACTTAACTAATGTAAAAAAAAAGGTAATATATCCATACGATTGTATTTAATCGTAGGTAAAAGCCCAAAAATAATTAAATAAGGTAAAAAAAAATTTAAATAATTTTTTTTAAGTATAAAAACCTCTCCTTACTGAAATTCGACTTGCCCAACGCATGACAATATATAAAGAAAATGATGAAAATCCCCCGAACCACCAGCGGTCGTAAGAAAACCCCAATAAATCTACAAAAATACCGTTTTTTAAAAAAACCAGTTAAATAAGTCTGAAGAACTTCCCCAAGGGTAAAGGGGGGATTTTCAACTAAAAGTGTTCGGCGTCGAACTACAAGTCCCAGTGCAGATTTCTTTCCCGAAAATGGCAAAAAAAACCAACCCAAAAAAACCAAAATTCCCCAAAACTAAAGGTAACAAATCGGGGAAAAATTTTGGGAAATTTGCAGCACAAATCCTACAAAGATGGCTTGAATACCAGTAGCTGCAAATTTTCCTAGTTCTCGGCTTGAAGATTGACGTGAAAGTGGTAAAACATGGCCGATGGCCCTTTGCCCTTCTCAAAAAATACCAGTGGGCGCACGCACATCGCTTCTAATTCTAGGAATTTTCTCGCCCCCAAATTGGCAACATCGTTACAACATTTTGAGTTCCCTCGAACTGTCATCTGTCCTGTCAAAAATATATTCAAACAAAATTATACAACAATCCAGAATAATAAATGTTTACAATTTTAATGCAAAGAGGATAAAATACAAAGAACCTGTACAAAAGAGACTCTGGAGGCAAAGGAAACTGCTCTGGCCCTTGTGACCCCTATGACAACTGTTGGGAATAGAAAAATAAAGTAAACAAACTAAGGTAAATACGGAAGGTAATGTAACCAACCCTACCTACATAGCCAATAAAAGCAAAACCGCTAAGGAAATGTGATTTCTAGACAAACCTACAAGCTGTCGAAGATTGTAGATAGGGGGAAAAGCCATACCGAATACCTAGAGAAACAAAATTTGGTTACGAACCCCTGACATAGTTTATCCTAAATACCAACGTTTTAAAGGTAAGTCCCTACTTAAATTAGAAAATATTGATTGGTACAAAGTGAATCTAACCTACTTAATAAACTTGGTTTAGTCAACAGTAAAAGATGTACCTCAAAAATTAATGTTGCATCGAACAAAATTAAGGCCAGTTATCTACTCGAGGTATCTTATGTTATTTTTAGTACACAATACTACGAGGGGTAAAAGCAACGTAAAGCATAAGGTAGGATACCAAATACGATAGAAAAACAAAAGTAACCCAGCAATTACAATCAAATTTGGAGCCTTTTGCCAAAAATAAACTGCAAAAAAAATGAAAACCGACCTGCATTAAGGTAACCAAACTAAATTATTAAAAACAAACCTAGGAATAAAAACTAACCGTGACATCGCTTAGTGGTGTTTCATCATACCCAGAATTCTGAACTTGCTCTATATTTGTGAATGATGTGTGGTAGGAAGTGATGATGGTACTTGTATTAGGAGGAGGTGTGGTATTTACTTCAAGCTTTGAATTTCTATTTAGTGTTTCCATTTCGGCCTCAAACAAGGTATCATTGATAATTTTTTCCGCAAAACGTCTTTGCTCCAAAGATAGGTCACGTAATTTCACTGCAACATTTTTACCAAATATCTCAAATCTATCATCTGCTTTTATATTTGTTAAATGATTATGAACACTTTGTAAAACAGTGTCTGTAATTAGGTCCGTTTCTATCTATGTTCTGACAACTAAAACAAGAAAACAAAATCAGCTTTAAGAGATATAACCATGGCTACAAAATAGACCAAAGTAATCATATAAAATTTTTTAGATTCCAGAGACTCAAGAAGAGTGGAAATCAATTGCAATGAGATTCGAAACAAGATGGCAGTTCCCGCATTGCTTAGGATCTGTTGATGGCAAACACATCAAAATCAGACCACCTCCCGGTAGTGGATCACTGTACTGGAACTACAAGAATTTTCACAGTGTTGTTTTAATGGCTACAGCAAGTTCCAATTATGAATTTATATGGGCTGAAGTGCCAGAATCTCAGATGGTGGCGTTATCAACAATACGGGTTTTTATCAGAAGCTGATATCAGAAAGTTTAAATTTACCGCCAAGTGAACATTGTTCAAAAAATGGCCGAAAACTTCCTTACGTTTTCATTGGGGATGAAGCATTCGCTTTAAGACCAGACTTTTTAAAGCCATTTAGCCAAAGAGATTTAACTAGAGAAAGCAGGATATTTAATTACAGATTATCTAGAGCGCGAAGAGTCATAGAAAATATTTTTGGCATTATGGCTAACCGTTTTGCATTTTTAATACGGTAATAAACTTAAAATTGAGCACTATTAACTTAATAGTTCTGACATGTTGCGTACTACATAATTTTTTACGCAAAAAAGTACCAAGTGATTATTGTGCGGAAATTTTACTTGAGGATGACAATGAAAATGGGGCTGAAAGATTCGTTTCATTGCAACGAGGACATAACAGAAATTATGGATGTGACGGTAAAAAAGTGCGCCAAGATTTTATGGAATACTTCAACAATGAAGGTCAAGTAGACTGGCAAGATAGAATCTTTGAAACTTAGACAATAACTTCTTAAAAACTGTTAAAACAGAAGTATTGTAGACTTGTGTTTTGTAATGTCAACATATCTACAATACTTATAATATTTATGTATATGATATTACTCCACAAACATTGCACTTACAATCAATTTCTAAAACCTATTTTATGTAGTAATTGTATTTCACTTACCTCTTCTGATTCACTGCTGTCTTCTAATATTGCATCTATATTAACGAATTCCGTCGCTGTTACTTGTTCATCCAAAAATGACAAAATGTTATAATACCATAATGTGGGCGTATATATATCTGCTTGTCCAGCACCGCTTCTCATGGAATCTTTCATTTTTTTTTCTTTGCGGTAAGAACTTCTAAGCGAATTTAACTTCTTTATAACAATATCTCGAGATGCGTCACTATCTACCTCCTTTAATTTGTTTGTAAGAACTTCAAATGCTTCATTTTTAATTGTTTTGTTATGATAGTTTTTGTTCTGAATACACCAAAGACATTTATACTGCCTGTACAGTTCGATAAACTCCGTCATAAACTTCTTACGATAGGTCGAGAATCGCTCATATTTAAATTGCTTTATATGAATAATCACACCCAAATAAAAGAAATTCCAACCTATGATTCCAACTACGACTGAAAAATCAAAAGCAACATGTACAACCTCACATATGACGCTTGATACTGCGCATTTGCGCGCGGCTTTCAATTTCAACTTGAATTCAAGCGAGCCGGAGCAGACGTGTAAAATGCGCGCGTTTTAAACACACATCAAGCAGTTTTTAGGCGCGCTAAGTAAAATGCATAGCAAAATGTACCGTCTGTGAAAGCCTTTAAATTTCTGGTTATTTTTAGTTAAAGCAGAAGTTGTCATTTTTGAGTGGTAAATAAAAATTATAGGTGCATACAGGCTATTTTGTTTCAGACTGTTTTACGCAGAGCTTGTAGAATTGTAAAAAATGCCACTTTTTACCTGGTTTTTCGGACACAAGTTATTTCTGCTATAGGGTTTGCTATATAAAATGTACTTAAAATTTTCTAAAATAATCTGATCTGAATATAAAAAGAAAGCGCATCTTATAAAATACAATTAAACGTCGTGTCGTAAGTGGGCTACATTCTAGGTATCGCTCCCTCATTTATCTAAATATTCTTATTTCTAAAAATTGCTTATTGGAACGTTCGTATTTTTGAATTATCACAGCTCAGCATTCTTTATTAAATCCTTTTGGCTTTGGTTTTCTGATAGTGTAATTATTACACCCAAAAATAAAGGCCAATTTTTATTTAAAAATCTGGGCCCTCTTAAAGTAATGAGATCTAAAATAAGAGCAAGTTTTGGACAACTTTGCAACTTTGTTCAACTTTTTTTTCACTTCAAGTTTTTACATATGTCTTTTTTTTATGACAAGTTTTTTACAACTGTCTGGACTAATGGTCTTTTTGTACAAACGTGTTAAAACTGTAATTTTTAAACTACCTAGATCCCTTTAAAAAATGTTACTTTAAACACTAGTGCCTTAAAGTAAAAATTTAAAAAAGTAAAAATTTTTAAAGGTAACGTCACGTTTATTTATTAACTAACATTTATATTAATTGTACAATTCAAATAACTTGAAAAACAAATTCCTTTCAGGGGTTCTAGTATTCTCCGTAGTTGAGGTGGATTGAACAGAAAAAACCGCATTCTCAGTCGACGTTGAGAACGATCTGCTGCTCTTGTTTTCACTGTAAATAGTTTTCTAGCAATAGAGTTCTGATTTTCCAAGAAATTTCGATGTATCCCTCAGCAACGGTAGAGGATTTTATGCCTCTTAATTGGCGTCAAATTTCCTCCAGCATCTAAAGAAACTTGCTGAAAAACGGCGAAAACAATGCCACGTATAGAGGATCGGATTCGGAAGTGCAGAAATCTTGTAAGCAGCAGTTTTTTCAAAAGAGTTAATTTCGACGGGATTTCTGGTATTTTACCCTTTGTGTATTTTGAGAAAAGTCTCCAATGTCCTATATTTGCTGGACGAATAATAATTCCAATAATTTTTTTTAACGATAGTGAAATTTCGTGGGACCTTGGTTTTAGTATCTCGTATGTGAATCATCATTGAAGTGGGGTATCTTCCAAGAGTTAACTAACAAAGCTTTTCTCTGCGACAGGCACCAAAAATTTCTAAAATGGTAACTACTTTTATCGAAGGTATTTATCATCAGGTGCACAGTTCAGAAACTGGTCAATTTGCACCTTGCCCAGAATCTTTGATTTTTTGGACTGGTATTCCTCTCCTTGATGTTTTAAATAAGGAAAAAGCTTTAAAAATTTACTGATATCCACGTCATTGCTTATGCGTAGCATAGCTTTAATCATTGAATAAGTCGACCATAACGATGATGGTTTCCAAATCTTCGCTTTCCTCAAAATACGCAAGGAATGTATATTCGAAATATTTTTCAGCGACACCTTTCTCCTTACACCAATTCGTAAACTTAATGTAGGCTATATTATATTGAATACGAGATTTCCTAAATCCAGCGATGCCCTACTGGCCGCTTCATCTATCTCTTTAAATGGATCGATGTAACCAATAATTTTTCCTACATTTTCTTTCATTTCAAGTTGATTTTAAGCAAAAACTATAACGAGCTAAAACTGACACGATGTATCAAATTTGAAGTTTACATGACGTAACCACCATCATCAACAACGGTTGTTAGAATTCATTAATAAATGCCAACTTCAATAATTTTTATATACCGAATCCCCGTTGACCTTTAGGGCTAATTTTGGGGGTGTTAAGAGGTTTTTGGGGTTTGTGCCTGTGAGACTTTTGATCAGCATGTTACGAACTATTACTTTGCAAAGTTTGAAAACAATTAGCCGAAACCCAGGAAAATTCGGGTTTCTTTAAGGTGGTTTATCTTGAAAATAGTTGGTCTTCTTTTTTAATAAACAGGCCAATATCTAAGCAAAA
>JAHBCN010017536.1:0-18119 GCA_019359885.1 Listronotus oregonensis
TAATCAGATACAAGGTGCTCCATTACAAGCAAAAACCTTAATAAAAAATAGTAAAAATTATTTAATTTAAAACCCAAACCACTTAAATAGAAGTTGAAAAAGTAAAAGACCACATTTAAAACACGGGGTTAAGATTCACAAAGTTCATACTGTATGTTCTACAAAGTAATATTTATTTAAATCCAATTAAATTTAACATGGTTTAAGTGGTTCTAATTTTATTAAAAGACCTTGTTGTCTTTAATAATTTTTGCATCCAAAAACTTCACACTATTAGGAACTTAAAACACATGGCTTTCATTTGTTGTTGTGTAATAGTTTTTTAAGCACTAAATAGCAGACAATATCCATTTGAGTAACAGGGGGAAAGTCAGCAGGATTCATACTTAAACCGACTTTTTAAAAAAAAAAACGGATCCACAAAATTAATCCGGAGAGCTTTTGTCTGTATCGATTGGCGGCATCCGCATTTTCAGCTTGTAGCTTCACAAAATAGTCGCCCATGATTGATTTTCTTAATACCATTACTAAGACTCCCAAATAATTATAAATATACTTAAAAAGTCACTTTAAACTACTAAATCTGAAAAAAATCACATAAAAAGACAATGCACAGGCAGGTTAAAGCAAGCTTGTTTTCCTCCAGCAAGTTTGTTTCTTCTTTTTTTATTCTTATGGCGTGGCTGCCACTTTTTTACTTTCAGCCCGCCAGCAATTGGGATGACCTCAGGAGACGAGCCGAGACTCCTGTAGGTCAAAAATGCATCAAGTATGGGAAAAAATAGAATGTTTTGTATGTTTTGTTTTTTTTTTTTTTTTTTTTAAATGAATTGGTGTATGAAATGTTAGTTAACAGATAGCACAACAAAAGGACAAAACCTTTTCGCTCCCGGGCAACGGAGGAGCATTACACAACCGAAAGTTGCCTCGGAATATAGCACCCAGGTAATAAAAGCAATAAGGAAGGAATGTTATAATTTTATTTTATTGGATTTAAAACTTCAGTATAATTTTGATGAATTTAAATTAATATTTGAAAAATTTTCAATTAAACGGATTTATAAACCTTTTTAATGAACCTATAAAGATTAACACCAGGAATTGAGTTGATGGGGTTCAAAAAAAATATGGTCGAGATCCTCAATTTGGCCACATTCACAGTGAGGATTATCACTAATACCTAATTTATACAAAATTTTTTTAGGCAATGACCAGTTCTTTTCTAATTTTAGTTAGATGTCTTCATCTTATGTCATATTAGATACCAAGTTTTAGTAGGAAATTTACTTTGAATATTTTTATACCATTTACCCTTATTTACAAAATCTTTTTGCCAGGTTTCTTTAAATTTATCTTGAATTTTTTTAATTAAAACTGGGATAATTTCATTTTTATCTAATTTTAGTTGCATAGAATAGTTAGATTTCTCCCTATATTGGCTAGTTTGTCTGACTCCTCATTTCCTGTGATTTTTGAATGACCCGGTATCCATGATAAGATTAGATTAAACCCGTTATTGAGACAATCCACTATACATCTTCTGGTAAGTAAACAGATATAGTCACTATCTTTACTGATTTGATCTTTTATTTTATTGATGGCACTTTGTGAATCACTAAAAATTATAGCAGAAGTTATGTTTTTTTCCAAGCAAACTGTAACAGCCTTATTTATTGCTACTATTTCAGCAGTGCAAATGTTCATATCATTGGGAAGTTTGCTAGAGAAGTTATATTGAATTTTGGGAATGTGGACCCCAAATCCAGTTTTATTTAGAGATTTAGATGCATCAGTATAAATAAAAGTAAATTGATCTTTAAGTTTATTAGTCTCTGCTAAAATTTTTTATTGTTATCTAAAAGATTTTTATTAAGATTTAATGACAAAATTTTAATTTCCTGAATTTGATTTATGTAATCTAGTTCAAAGCAAGGTAGAGATTTATTTATATGTATAATATTCTGATAGGGGCGAATAAGTTTTAATGCCTGTATTAACAATGGAGAACTCTTGTTTCTCCAATAGTTTGAGACTATTTGTGTATGTATTTAATGTTTCTAAAATTTTGAGGAGTGGATGGTTTTTAAAATTAAATATTTTCAATAGAAATTTGGTAGCAATGAGTAATTTCTGTGATCTAAGTTTATTTCTGCAGTTTCAGCGAGTAAAGCATTAATGGGGGTAGACTTCATGCATCCTGTTATTAATCTGAGACCTTGATGGAAAATTTTATTAAGTTTATTTAGATTTTTTTGTCGTGGGTATAATAAATATAGAGCCCTGATCTAGATGATTTGACCAATCCATTGAAGGCTATGTGAAGGGTGTTGGGATCGGCGCCCCACCAAACTGTGCTAAAAGACTTTATGATGTTAATCATTTTTCAGCTTTATAATTATGAATTTATGTGTTTATCCCATTTTAAGTGCTGATTAAAAATGGTACCAAGATATTTAATGTTATTTTTGTATGGAATTACAGAGTTATCTATTATAATGCTAGAAGAATTTTCGTAGTGGACCTTTGAAAGTAAATAGCTTCACATTTGTTTTTTGAAATGATAAAGTTGTGGTTGATTAACCAAGTATTAATTTTGCCAAAGCATAATTTATTTTATTAGTTATTTCTATTATATCTTTGCCTTTGTACAGTAGAATAAGATCATCCGCATAGCTTAGTAAAGTGACTCCTTTAAGATTTACTTTGAATAGCGAGATTAACATAATGTTAAAGAGTAAAGGACTTAGCGGGGACCCTTGAGGAGTCCGTGTTAGTATATTTTGGTCCTATGATATTTCCAGTGTTGTCTTTAATGAATATTGCTCGATTCGATAGTAAATTATAGGTAATATTTGCTAATGAAATTGGAATATTATATTTGATTAGGTATTCATAAAGTTGATATATATTAACTGTGTCATAGGCATTTTTTAAGTCAAGTAGGACAGCAATTGTTTGTGAGTTTTGACTGAAGCTTAGTTGAATATATGATGTTATAAATGCTATATTATTGTTGATGCCCATACCCTTTCTATATCCCGTTTGATTATAAGTAAATAGGTTTTTATTTTCGACTATCCATTCTATTCTGTTTTTAATTAGAGATTCAAGAGTTTTACCTACACATGAACCCATTGCTATGGCACGGAAATTTTCCGGAGTATTAGGATTTTTTTGATCTTTTAAGATGGGAAGAATTTTAAAGGTTTTCCATGAACTTGGAATTACGTTGCCTGATAAACACTCGTTATAAATATTTAATAAATTTATTAGTAATTTGTTTGTAAGATTGGATAACATAGCATAAGATATATCATCAAGGCCTGTAGCAGTGGACTTTTTTTGTCTAGGCAAATTTTTAGTTCAACTAAATTAAATGGATTTATTTCTTCCTCTGATTGAAGAAGAGAGAATTCTGGTAGAATGTTACATGGGGTGAGATTACTAAGAATAATTTCAGCAGTTTCCGGATTTGGTAATTGATTTTTTTGTTATTAATATTAACTGAAAATTTTCTGAATGTTCTCCATACATGTGATATATTGGAGTCCCTATTGAGATTTGATGCAAAATCTATGAACTTGTTCTTTTTTTTTTCTTAAAAAATCTTTTGGTTTTCGCTATTATATGTTTTGCTTTTAAGAAGTTTTCCAGATTAAGATTTCGGTTAAATGTCGCTAATGCATTAGTTCTTTCTAACAGATGATGAGAGCATTCCTGATCCCACCATGGATTTTTAGGTTTGTTATTTTTGAGGTTATGATGTTTAATTGGAATGGATTCCGTAGCCGCATTATTTATTAAATTATAAAATTCTTGATAATTTAGGTTGCTATTTGAATCTAGTGAGAATATTAAAGTTTATCATGATAGGAACCCAATCGGCTTTTTTAAAATTTCTCTTATTTTCTGAATAAATGAAAATATTGTTATCGTTATCAATAATATTTATAGTGCACATGGTGGGATAGTGGTCGCTGTTTCCACAGTCTCCTAGATGCTCCATTGTGCGTATATGGCTAGTTCGCTACTTATTAATGTTAGGTCTACCGGACTAGGATTATTATTTGGATTTTGTAATCTTGTGGATCTGCCATCATTAAGTAAAACAAGATTATTTTTATCCAATATGTCAACTATTGCTTTGCCGCTACGATTAACCGTGATGCTGCCCCATAGATTATGATGTCATTGAAATCTCCCATTATAATGCTTTTTCCAACCAATGAATCTATTATATTTTGTAAGAGTTGTGTAGTAACTTGATATTGAGGGGTTGAGTAAATGTTCAGAATATTAATATTTCCTATTTTAGTTATTATGAGTTGAAAATTTTTATCTGATAGATTGATATTATTGATAATGATTTCTTTATAAATTAAATGTTTTTTTATTAAGGTAGCTATGCCACCATATACATCTTCTCTGTCTTTTCTTATAATATTATAATATTGGAGAGAGATAACGTCTTCCGTCCCTAACCAGGTTTTATTGAGAAGTATTAAATCAGGGTTATGTTTATAACATAAATTTATGAGGTTGCCCTATTAGATTTAAAACTTCTTATATTCCATTGAATTATTTTTAATGGGTGTAAATTAGATGTAATAGTGACTATATCTGTTAATTTTATTGATTAGTTAACTTATTGGGAATAGAATTTGGGGTAATTATCTTTTTGACCTCTGCTAGTAGAGGGTTTATCATAATCTTTATTTATTTTATTAAATGTATTTATGGAGTTGAGAATGTTAATGCATTTATTTTTATCGTTGTTGTCAAGTTCATTGTAATATTTGGTTATAAGATCAAGAAAATCTGATGAAGAGGTATTTTGTGTGGCACTTTCAGGCTGAGATGTTGAAATATTAGTATTGGGGATACTGATCGGAAATTGGGAAATTTAAATTTGACCTATCATGTTGTTCTTTATCATAGCCTTGTGAGTTTCTGAGGATTTGTCTTTTCTTGGGGATTCAATTAGTGTTTGTGTGTAACTGCGTTTAGTTTTGATATTATTAATTTATAGTGTTACGTTGGTTTACTGAGATTGTATTGTTATCATTGGAAATTACATTTCTTTTTTTAAGTTGAGAAAGTCAGTTGTGTGAAAGGAAAAATGATTATTGCTATTGTTTTGTTGATTACTACGGTTTTTATCACGAGAGGTGGAATAATTTTTTGGGCACATTTTGTTCGCGTCAAAATATGTTAAATTTTCTGTCGCCATTAGATATTTTATTGACTGTTGCCGTGTATATTCTGGGCACCTTTATCAGAGGATTTAAAGCAGCATGCTTTCACAATGCCAGCATTGAGTTTTACAGTTGTTATCAGAATCTATTAGATCAGTGTGATCACCGCCACAATTAAAGCATTTTTTTCTTTTGCATTGTAATTTAGTATGACCATATAAGAGACATGAAAAGCATTGTGTGACTGATGAATATAAATTGAGACTGGCGAGGAGAGGCCATAAATATTTACGTATCTAGGAAGGAGGGTTCCTTCAATGTGAATAAAACTGTGCCTGTTGGTTCATATCTATAAGTTTTATCTGGATTAATTACTCTGGGTTTAAACGTTTGACATCTATTATTGTGCATGGAGAATAAGATGAGTTTAATAATTCTTGTTCGGTAATAGAGGTATCTATATATCTAACTATTCCTTTACATTGTGCAAAGTTGTATGGTATAAAAATATTATAACCTTTGTTTTTCATAACTTCATTATTTTTAAAATTGTTAGCAGACTCATAATTGAGAAATTCAATCCCTAGCCTATTTTTCCCTTTAACTGTAATTTTTTTAACATCACGTAAATTTAAGTTGTGTATTTCACGCGCTATTTTAAAGTAATTATATCTATTTGATTGATTATCATGAGAGTATTCTTTTTCTACAAAAAGCATGAAAGGACCCGAGTCCGTTTTTTTATATGTAAAATCTTTTTTTGGTTTCTCGATTCTATTTTTATCCTTATCAGTGTCTAAACGTATATTATCATTGTATTGAGAGTTGGTTAAAGCAGAAAGATCGTTATCTGTTGAAAGAATGTCCAAAGGTGTAAGGGGGGGAGGGTCTCCCCCCGAGGTAACATCCATTTTTTAAGTAAAAATAATAACCTAGCTGAATAGTTCGATTAAATTAAAAGGAACTTACCAGGACTTATGTGGGATAGGTATAAACACAAAGGGTTAGTAGACACCACAATTATTTTTTTGTTTGATTGACAATATTTCACCCGGACCAGGGTTTGATGCTATCTTGACAACGGTTGAAGCAAAAGTCCCAAGTTTGTTTACCGTAATCAGCTGTTTTATTAGACAGGTCTATTTAAAACACAAGGTAATCTGTCAGAAGAGTGAGGTTAAAAATTTCAAAAGGAGTTGAACTCATCTGTCAGCCAATCCTGAACATATACCTGCCTAGAGGCAACCAGGCAGTGCGAATAGTGTGCAAGAGAGATTATTGTTACGAATTAAACTATTTTAATATTTAAGCCTATAAACTTTTGTGCCTTGGACATTGTTAAGTAAGACAAAGACAGATAGTGTGAGAGAGCAGCACCACAGCATACTATGCTGTGACAGCGTGTTATGGAAATAGTTTAATATGTTGCGTATATCCTTCGAAAGTATACCTACTACAGGCAGGCTTGCCGCTTGGCCGGGAGATCAAGCGTGCGAGAGCAAAAAAAAACGAGTATAATCTTTCTCTCTCGCTTAATGTGTTAATATTGGTCGGCAGCTCTCCTCGCCAATACTGAAAAGTTCCCGTCGACCACTACCAGCACTTCGCGTGAAAAAGGAGATATTTTCACATGGTCAGTAAGCACGGCAGCCTCTAGTAGGTATATGCTCGAAGGTTCTATGTGCTTTTTAGAAACATAAAATATAACTTTTAGAATTTTAATAGAGGTTCTTAATATTACTTGTTTATTTTTTGCTTGACTGTTTTCAACATGTTTTTTGCATTTCATTTCAACCGCCTTTGCAAGTAACAAATTTAGTTCATTGTGGTAACGTAATTCAATAAACGAACATTAATTATTCAGAACTTTCTACCAAAATAAAAAAGGTTGTTTTATGTTAAAAAACAAGTCATAAATGCATTTTTGTAGACCGAGCTTTAAAATAGAATTTGCGCTCCCATTTGAGGGCGTAGAATTGCACATTTACGCCCTGGGGCGAAAAAGTAACAAAACCGATCGCATTTATAAATTAATAAAATAAAATCAAATAAGGCCTTAATTTTTGGTAAAACAATTATTTATTTATTTAACGTTATGTTAATTAAATACACTAATTACAATTTAAAATATTAAAAACTGGTAAATTTAGGTGAACTTCCAAAAGGAAATACAGTAGGGTGAACATTGAAATAAACAAGGGCTCACAAGACTGGAGCAAAAATACCATAGTTAGTCCCACGAAATGGAACTCAGAATACCTGATTACTCCAAATAAGTGACAAGTAGGAATTTTTAACTGAATTTGGTTATAAAGAGCAGGGCAATTAATACTGTCATTAATTTGTCAATTAAACATGCATATCGTCACTCTAGAATAATAGTGAGACAACTAAAAAAAGGCAGTTTTGAAATAACAGACATTTTAATATAAAAATTAGCTTATTTGGAAAATCTTTAGGATAATAGAAATAAAATTTATTGCATTTTATAAGTATTTATGAATAATAACAATGTACTTAAAATTGTTATTGTGTACTATTTTTTTTTTACAAGAAGTATAACTTGTCTCATTCTTATACCAAAAAGACGACGACACAAAATTAAATCTAAGTAAAAAACAAAGGTTTTTTACTTAGAGATGACCATGTTTTACACAAAAAAAATATGTTTACAATTAAACCATCTATACTGTCATACGGCTTCCTTCGTATCACTATATGTTTAACCCCATAGAGCATGTGTGGAACCAAGTAAAATCAAAGATCAGAGCAGAAAATGTTACACCTACTTTAAGTCCCAGTGTTATAAATTTGATAAAAAATGTAATTACTAACATACCAAGTGAGAGCTGGAAAAATTCACTACAACACATAAAAATTGAGGACTCTTACATTTCTATCCAAAACAACATAAATCCTATTGTAATTAATCTCAATGACGACTCTGATAGTGAAACAGAATTAGATTTAGATACTTAGAATAAAAATGTAATTATGTATAGGTAATGCAGTTATAAGTTTATTAAAACTTTGCATATATTTAATTTCTTAATGTAATTTTAAGATTATACTTACCTAAATAAACAATAAATTATAAATCTTTATATTATTAAAGTCCATCCCTAATGTTCTGTCCTTTAATACCTACCGATCCGCAGTTTTATTGCTGTCGGCAGGTATAATCCATAAATGAAGGCAAGAGCTAACACGGTATACTTTGAGACAGACTATACCAATTTCCGACAATTTCTTAGTAAGGGATGACAGACACTGTCAAAGGCTTTAGACAAATCAGTATATATACTGTCGACTTGACATCCAGCTTCTACGGATGAGATACGAAAGTTTTGATATACTGCCAGGTTAGTGCAAGTAGAACGACCCTTATAAAAACTGTGTTGTTCGGGTATAATTTAACTCTAACGGGTGTTAAAAATTTCACCTGTGAAAACTGACTCAAAAATTTTCGGTATGGTGTAATAGGAAAACATTTCAAAATATATCTGTATAATTCTTGGAGAATAAAAATTTGTCAAATCCGTTTTTAAAGTATTTCATGTTATCTCTGTATTATTCTGAATTAAAGTTAAACTTATCATACCAAAACAAATTTTATAGGAGGGTAACTAACAAAAATTAAAAATTTTAGGTTGTCGTACTATTCTAAAGCGACGATATAATAAAAAGAAGACCATTTAATAGGGGCTTATTCAATGTAAGATCTCACAAGGTACAGTAATCATAATGAATTCATGGACAAATCGGTACATGCTCTTTGGAATTTTTATGTCGAAGTTTGTGCTTTGTTAAATAACTATTATAAACAGTTTGATAGTTACACTGATCGCATTTAAACATGTTAACTTCTTCGGGATTTTTATGTCGAAGTTCGTGTCTTTTTAAATAATATTTGTAAACACTTTGATAATTGCAATAATCGCATTTAAACATGTTATGTTTATGTCGAAGTTCGTGTCTTTTTAAAGAAAATTTGTAAACAGTTTGATAATTGCAATAATCGCATTTAAACATGGTAACTTTTTCAGGATTTTTGTGTCGAAGTTCGTGACTTTTTAAATAATTTTTGTAAACAGTTTGATAATTGCAATAATCGCATTTAAACATGTTAACTTCTTCGGGATTTTTATGTTGAAGTTTGTGTCTTTTTAAATCATTTTTGTAAATAGTGTGATAACTGCAATAATCGCATTTAAATATGTCAACTTCTTCCGGATTTTTATGTCGAAGTTTGTGTTTTTTTAAATAATTTTTGTAAATAGTTTGATAATTGCAAAAATTGCATTTAAACATGTTAACTTCTTCCGGGTTTTTATGTAGAAGTTCGTGTTTTTTTAAATAATTTTTGTAAATAGTTTGATAATTGCAAAAATTGCATTTAAACATGTTAACTTCTTCCGGGTTTTTATGTCGAAGTTCGTGTTTTTTAAAATCATTTTTGTAAATAGTTTGATAATTGCAATAATCACATTTAAACCTGTTAACTTCTTCGGGATTTTTATGTCCAAGTTTGTGTCTTTTTAAAAGATTTTTGTAAATAGTGTGATAACTGCAATAATCGCATTTAAATATGTCAACTTCTTTCGGGTTTTTATGTCGAAGTTCGTGTGTTTTTAAATAATTTTTGTAAATAGTTTGATAATTGCAAAAATTGCATTTAAACATGTTAACTTCTTCCGGGTTTTTATGTCGAAGTTCGTGTTTTTTAAAATCATTTTTGTAAATAGTTTGATAATTGCAATAATCGCATTTAAACATGTTAACTTCTTCGGGCTTTTTATGTCGAAGTTCGTGTGTTTTTAAATAATTTTTGTGAATAGTTTGATAACTGCAATAATCGCATTTAAACATCTTAACTTCTTCCGGCTTTTTATGTCGAAGTTCGTGTGTTTTAAAATTATTTTTGTAAATAGTTTGATAATTGCAATAATCGCATGTAAACATGTTAACTTCTTCAGGATTTTTATGTTTCAGTTTGTGTATTTTTAGATTAGATTTTCGAAGACTTTTATAATCACACTGACTGCATTTAAACATACAACTATCTTCGGGGTTTTTATGCCTAAGAAGATGAATCTTTAAACTCGGTTTGTGCAAAGTTTGAAAATTACAGTGATAGCATTTAAACGTTTGACTAAGTTTTATTTGACAAAAAGGTCTCTTTAAATTCTGCTTTTCCACTTTTTGGTCATCACATTGATTTTCGTTATAGTGTAAGTGATCTTCATATTTTTCATTGCCAAAGTAATTAACCAAAATGCTGGAAAACAAAAAAGTTTAATTAATGCAAAGACAATTATAGTTTTTACTATAGACGCACAAAACAATGCTAAGTTTTTGGTAATAGGTTTGGGCATCAATCGAGAGAAAATATGTTCACACCATGATACTATTACTAGAAGATAAACCCACTTGGCGATTTAATTTCGTACGACGTTGCGCATGACGTCACTCGATGACAAAAATTCTGCTTGTCGGTTGGGAAAGCAGTGTTTTAAAGCCTTTTTTTAACGTTTATTGTATTTTGGCATTACTTAATCCATCTAACATCTAAACAGAAATCGGAATGCCATATTAAAACTCGCTGTTTCTGGGGAAATTTGTCATCGAGTGACGTCAGGCATGCGAGAGAGATAGGCTTATCTCATGCGCGTGGGTTTATCTTCTCGAGTAATAGTATCATGTGTTCACACGCTGTTATATAAACAAACACTGTTGCCAAAGCTAGGACAATAGTGACAGTAGTTAGGAATTATTTCTGTGGAAAATAGGCCAAATTTATTGTAATAATGATAATTAAAATAGATTTTTTGCCTTATAATAATAAAATTTTAATAATTCATACTTTTTAGTAACTGCAATTACTGTAGATATTATGTGTACGTGACATCTGAAGTTATTTAAAAAAGAGTATATACCTGTTTTGGGATTTCTCTAGATCTTCTTCCTTGATGTCCAGTTCTTCATTTTTTATGTTCCACTCTTCCATGTTTGTATTATATGGTTTTTTCATCTCATATGTCACTGTGAAGTCTTCAACTTTCACATCTCTTACAATTTGTTCAGCACAGAAATCATTGGATCTTTAAAAAATAATATCTTTTTTTATAATTTTAATATAGAAAGATAAAAATAAGTTCGTACCTTTAACACAGTTCTAATATTTTAGGATCTTTTAAAAATTTATAAGTTTTTCTTTTATCTAAAATCAGTTTTTTCCAGCAACCTCTGGTTTTTGAGTTATAAGGCCTCCAAGTGAACTAACCTCAAAATTCTCCCTTTTTGAAACTGATTACAGTGTTTACCATCAAATGTGAACACACACTGATTGGGCACTTATATATCGTGGGCGTACAAGCAGAACCCTTTAAGTCCACTTTTTGACAAAATGGGGATTACCTCATCTATAAGTCCATACAGTGTTTTCGCTTCAAGCAAATAATCACTTAAGTCCATTTTCTACTTATTGTAGAAGTTACAAGCCATGTCAATTTGTTTAAGTCCATATTTAGTTTATTTTTAACAGGGAGAATCATTTATGTGCACTTAAGCGATTTTTGTCGACGGCAGGATGCAAGCTTAGACAGGAATAAAACTGTAAGTCCATTAAAGTAAATACTCGCATTCATATGCTTAGAAGGCAGTTTTGTTTTGTGGTGCATTACGGTGCGTTAATATGTCTTCTAGAGGTGAAAAACTTGTTACACATGTGGAGGACAGAATCGAAACCAACATGCTCTTTACTACTTTATTTGGTTCAGATTACTCACCTTGAAATAATTCAACATAATTTTTTGAAAAGGGGCATTCCTACATGGAGATCAAGAAATTTGTTCCAGTTTTCACATAACGATTGGCTTATCATATTTAGACTCGCAAGATCAAATCGAAATAAAATCAAAAGTGAGCCATACAATGTACAAGAATTAAAATATAATAACTTTTATGACTTAAAGGCTTTGACTGAAAGTTTAATTAGAAACAAAATAAAGACACAGAAGAAAAAACCGTCAATTGGCTACTTATTAAAACTTTGAGATATTCAAAAGAAAATCCTGGAATAATTGAATTCAAATATATGCATTCAGATACAAAGTACAGATGCATTAACGTTTTTGGAAGGGGAAAACCAGCGTTTCCAAAGTACTTAAACAAACTGTATAGCCAGCACTTTCCAATAAGTGAAAAGAAAAAGAAGATCTATTAAAATTGTGCCAAAATCAAATAATACCCACCGAATTCCATGGATGGTACCAGTCCTACCTCCTTAAAAATTCACTAGATTGTTTCACTGAAGAAGACATCAGCGATGATGATGAACTTCCTTTAATCCATTTTGTCCAAAAAAGTAGTGAACAAAAACGGGAAAAAAACTGTAAGTCCAACATGTTTTTGAAAAGGCATATTAAAAAAACTGTTCATTGATATACGTGTTTTACTGGTACAAAATCTTTAAAAAAGCAAATACACTGTCTATTTATATACAAAATAACCTATTACCAAAACAAATTTTACAAGTTAATTCAATTCTTTAATTGCATTTTTCTCATAATGAGCTCTCATGGACTTAAACGATTCTGCTTGTATACGATATTAAACAAATACACTAAAATTTACAATAATTTATTGTCTGTTTTTAGTAAAAATCGCCTCAAATGAATTCACTTCTCTTTAACTTTTAAGTATATATATGATGTATAACTGGTTGCCCAATTCATAATTAAATTTTAAAGTAAGAAACTGGATTTATTTGAGATGGTTTTTACTAAAAATAGGTAATAAACTCTTGTACAATGTAGTGAGTTGGTTTATTTGAAACTTGGAGGCTCCATAACTCAAAAACTAGACATTCCAGAATTAAAATCTCAAAATTTAATTACATAAATTTACTATGGTATTGGTCTCGAAAGTTGCTTCCTCTCCGATTTTGACCCCGTATAGGTTTTTTGAGGCGCTGATTTTGAATCTGAAAAAATATTTTTTCAGCAAAGTTGCCTTTTAGAGATATTCATCATCAAAGTTAAAAATCAATAACACTATATCTCCTTCTTTCTGCTCAAAGTTTTTTCCATTTAATTGCAAACTTCCACTTTCACATGCCGCAATGTGACCACATCCATGTATACATTTTATAAGCTAATATGGCCGCTGCTTTGAACTTGAAAGTTCCCAATTTGATGGAAAAAAGGTGAAAAATAAATAAAAATACAAAGTTTTAAAATGTGTTTATAAAATATTGTGTGCCACTTTAGTGTAAAAATGAAGAATTGTGTACAAAAAGAAGATATAGTAAAAAAGAGGTTAGTTTGATTTCAACTTTGATGATGAATACCTCGAAAACGAAACGTTGCCGAGAAAATATTTTTTTCAGATTCGTAATCAGAGCCCCAAAAAACCCCCGTATACCGAATTTGGTCAAAATCAAAGTTCAGGCAACTTTCAGGACAATTACCTTTTCTATTATTAATATTAACTTACCCGTCCAAATCTATGAACTGAGAATCCGAAATATGTTGCATATTAGTATTTTTTGGAGAGCATTCAAATTCCAAAGCTCTGTCTTCTGGCTCTAATTTTACAGTCGAAGAGCAGGAGATTTTATCTTCTATAAAAACATCTCCTAGATCGTCGTCCTCTTTTTTAACCAATTCTTTGGAGAAGTAATCAATTTGCTCAGGCACATCTCTTTTAATAAAGAGAGATGTATTCAATTTTACGCCATCACCACTGTTGCACCTTCCTTCATGTACCTGTTTCGGTAATAATTCGACCAGCCCTTTAGAAATAGTTGATACCTTCTCATCAGGGCCTTTTTCCATTGTAAAATTTTAAATAAGTGCCTTTGATAAAGATGTGTAACACAGTAAAAATACGGAAATAAAGAAGATTTATGAAGTTAAATATTAGATTTGTCAATCCCACCCCACTAAACATTTTACCATAAAATTAGGTTAGGTCGGTTTTAAATTGGGACTGCTTAGGCATTCGACAACCGGGACAAGCGCAAGACTTATAATTATTCGAATAAGGATATTTCAAAAAGTTGATCTGAAGCCTTCGAGTACATACCTTCTAGAGGCACCTTGCTGCTGGGCCATGCGAGAGAGCAAGTGCCAATTAGTCTAATCCCCTAGCAAGACTAATAACTATTCGAATAAGGATATTTCAAAATGTTGATCTGAAACTTTTCTTTCTTTCTTGACTTGTTTGGGGTTAAAACAACCCCATTGGCACAAACATTGTTGTTCCGACCAGGAAGCTGCTACTGGTTTCACGCATAACCGGTTTCTGTCAGTACTGCTCCCTCCTGCTGAGCGCGCAACCATCTTCCGCCATTAGGAAAATACCTCGTGCGTGGGGCCCTCAGAAAGGAACAGGTATAGGAATCTTCGTTCACAGCGCTTAGCCCCAGAAGAAGGACTCCATCGTTTGGCTTGAGTTTCTCCTTGATCCCCGATGACAAAAGCTGTTGATACAGCGCCTTTAGCCGCCTTCCCGGAAAAAACTATGTAGTTTTTTTATCGCGAGCACTTCACTGATCGAAGGTCAAAAAGGAACTGGATCTGAAACTTTAATTGCTCGTTTTGGGGATTAGCCTTCGATTACATACCTTCTAGAGGCACCTTGCTGCTGGGCCATGCGAGAGAGCAAGTGCCAATTAGTCTAATCCCCTAGTTCCGGCTCCTAAATGTGATGGTTGGGCGGATACTTGTATATACCGGTATAGTATTTCTTGCCCGCTGTTCGCACTGACGGGCTGCCTCCTGCCTCTAGGGAGAAATATGCTCGAAGGGAATACCCAACTGTTTTCAACTCATCATTCAACCTCTGTCAAATTTGTACTATACAGGCATAGAATTAATCTGTTAATTCTATGTATACAGCGTGTTATGGAAATAGTTTAATATGTTGCGTATATCCTTCGAAAGTATACCTACTACAGGCAGGCTTGCCGCTTGGCCGGGAGATCAAAAAAAAACGAGTATAATCTTTCTCTCTCGCTTAATGTGTTAATATTGGTCGGCAGCTCTCTTCGCCAATACTGAAAAGTTCCCGTCGACCACTACCAGCACTTCGCGTGAAAAAGGAGATATTTTCACATGGTCAGTAAGCACGGCAGCCTCTAGTAGGTATATGCTCGAAGGTTCTATGTGCTTTTTAGAAACATAAAATATAACTTTTTAGAATTTTAATAGAGGTTCTTAATATTACTTGTTTATTTTTTTGCTTGACTGTTTTCAACATGTTTTTTTGCATTTCATTTCGAACCGCCTTTGCAAGTAACAAATTTAGTTCATTGTGGTAACGTAATTCAATAAACGAACATTAATTATTCAGAAGAACTTTCTACCAAAATATAAAAAGGTAGTTTATGTTAAAAAAACAAGTCATAAATGCATTTTTGTACGACCGAGCATAAAATAGAATTTTACGCTCCCATTTGAGGGCGTAGAATTGCACATTTACGCCCTGGGGCGAAAAAGTAACAAAACCGATCGCATTTATAAATTAATAAAATAAAATCAAATAAGGCCTTAATTTTTGGTAAAACAATTATTTATTTATTTAACGTTATGTTAATTAAGTACACTGATTACAATTTAAAATATTAAAAACTGGTAAATTTAGGTGAACTTCCAAAAGGAACTACAGTAGGGTGAACATTGAAATAAACAAGGGCTCACGAGACTGCAGCAAAAATAACATAGTTAGTCCCACGAAATGGAACTCAGAATACCTGATTACTCCAAATAAGTGACAAGTAGGAACTTTTAACTGAATTTGGTTATAAAGAGCAGGGCAATTAATACTGTCATTAATTTGTCAATTAAACATGCATATCGTCACTCTAGAATAATAGTGAGACAACTAAAAAAAGGCAGTTTTGAAATAACAGACATTTTAATATAAAAATTAGCTTATTTGGAAAATCTTTAGGATAATAGAAATGAAATTTATTGCATTTTATAAGTATTTATGAATAATAACAATGTACTTAAAATTGTTATTCTGTAAACTATGACCATGTTTTACACAAAATAATTATGTTAACAATTAAACCATTTATACTGTCTTACGGCTTCCTTCGTATCACTGTATATGTTTAACCCCATAGAGCATGTGTGGAACCAAGTAAAATCAAAGATCAGAGCAGAAAATGTTACACCTACTTTAAGTCCCAGTGTTATAAATTTGATAAAAAATGTAATTACTAACATACCAAGTGAGAGCTGGAAAAATTCACTACAACACATAAAAAATTGAGGACTCTTACATTTCTATCCAAAACAACATAAATCCTATTGTAATTAATCTCAATGACGACTCTGATAGTGAAACAGAATTAGATTTAGATATTTATAATAAAAATGTAATCATGTATAGGTAATGCAGTTATAAGTTTATTTAAACTTTGCATATATTTAATTTCTTAATGTAATTTTAAGATTATACTTACCTAAATAAACAATAAATTATAAATCTTTATATTATTAAAGTCCGTCCCTCATGTTCTGTCCTTTAATACTTACCGATCCGCAGTTTTATTGCTGTCGGCAGGTATAATCCATAAATGAAGGCAAGAGCTAACACGGTATACTTTGAGACAGACTATACCAATTTCCGACAATTTCTTAGTAAGGGATGACAGACACTGTCAAAGGCTTTAGACAAATCAGTATATATACTGTCGACTTGACATCCAGCTTCTACGGATGAGATAAAAAAGTTTTGATATACTGCCAGGTTAGTGCAAGTAGAACGACCCTTATAAAAACTGTGTTGTTCGGGTATAATTTAACTCTAATGGGTGTTAAAAATTTCATCTGTGAAAACTGACTCAAAAATTTTCGGTATGGTGCAATAGGAAAACATTTCAAAATATATCTTATAATTCTCTGGAGAATAAAAATTTGTCAAATCCGTTTTTAAAGTATTTCATGTTATCTCTGTATTATTCTGAATTAAAGTTAAACTTATTTTTTTTATTTATCGTTCAGTACATACAGATAAAATCCAAATAGTACAATAAAAACAAAAAAAAAACATACATTTTACATAAAGGTCAAGAACTTACATTTGTCATAAAAAAACTATTCTAATTTAAAAAGACAACAACCAAACGAAGAGAAAAAACAGAAAAAAAACATAAAAATGTTATAAAATAAACAGTAATGGGACACAATCAGGTAACAAAGAAACGATTGGGCACAAGTTATAAATTGCAATATTTTGTTTATTAATTGTTCTGAATTGAGAGATATAAGTATGATTTGCTTTTTTTTAAAAAAGTGGGTAGGGGGGCAGTTAAGATCAAGATTAGCAGGGAAAATATGTGTTAAAATACCGCATAAAAGCGATTCATAACACTATTTCTGCCCACATCTGTGCGACTTCTATTGATCGCGAATGTATTATGAAGTCGAGTATTGTGAGGGAAAGGGGCCCCGAAAGTTAATGAGCGCAAAAAAGATCAGGGCAGTTTATATTATTTTGATTATTTGAAATCCAACATTATAGTCAGGTAAATTCTACGGAATTCCCGGCTTCAATTTTAAAAAAAACCCGTCCTTTTATGGTTTTTGGGTAAAGGACTTTTCCACCCCCGTTTTTAAAAAAGGAAAAATTTGGGGCCCTTTTTTTGCCTTCAATTCCAACTGAATCTTATGCCCGGTGAAATGATACAAAGGATCCCGGGGGACTACCAATGGTAAAAAGGGTTTTAAAAAACCTGGAAAATTTTGGAATTCCCAACAATCTCATTGGAAACCCCGTCATCTTAAATGCTTTGGCAAAGGGGTTTAATTTTTGTGATCATTAAATCTCAATTCAGTGTCAAAAAAATGGCTCCAAGGTCATTAATCAAATTTGTTTGGGTATAATTAGGGCCCTTAATATGGGAAGGTG
>JAHBCN010017537.1:0-18129 GCA_019359885.1 Listronotus oregonensis
TCACATACATGTTTATATATATATATATATATATATATATATATATATATATATATATATATATATATATATATATATATATAAAATAAATGGCAACAATTTAATAAAAACTATGCCAAACAAATGCCAAGGTGGCATTACCAACAGAGGTGGTCTTATACTCGAATAAAAAGAACCTTACTTTGACTTTTGTTATTTAGAATTTCCATGTTTTAATTTTAATAATTTTTTTATACCTCCGTTATATTATGAGCAATTTTTGTGTTTCTAATAGATTAATGTCAATAAGAATACAAATGTGTTTAATTTTAATATTTTCCAAATAAATTATTAAATTAGCATTTAACTGTTTTTTAAACATTCAATACCTTAGTATCCTAGAAATTTTGCTGTTATATATATATATATATATATATATATATATATATATATATATATATATATATATATATATATATATATATTTTGTAATTTTTTTCTTGGTTTTTGGTTCGATTGGCAAAAGTAAAACAGACAAAATTATGTCATGTTTTTAATTAAAAATATATACAGGTGACGTTTCGACTGTTATCCAAGTCTTTTTCTAAAACCATTATTCTAAAATTACAATTTTGCTCTGAATTTGGCAGTTTAAAAATACAAAAGCTAGACTTACCTTAAGCGTACTGAGAATTTAGCCTGTTAGGCTAAATTCTCAGTACGCTTAAGCCTGTTATGCTAAATTCTCAGTACGCTTAAGGTAAGTCTAGCTTTTGTATTTTTAAACTGCCAAATTCAGAGCAAAATTTGTAATTTTTAGAATAATGGTTTTAGAAAAAGACTTGGATAACCAGTCGAAACGTCACCTGTATATATTTTTTTAATTAAAAACATGACATAATTTTTGTTTGTTTTACTTTTTGCCAATCGAACCAAAACCAAGAAAAATTCCCAAAAACAATATATCCGGACGGTTCAAGAAAAATTTAATTCACAATGTATATATATATATATATATATATATATATATATATATATATATATATATATATATATATATATATATATATATATATATATATATATATAGCCAAGCTGGTTGTTAAAATGACCTATAAATAAAACACCGGGTCTTTGTAATCTAAGAAGTACATGCCTTGTATTTGCCTTTTTCGTTATTAACAGACAAAAACAAGAAAAACTTATCTAAACTGCTGCTTGATTTAACTACAACTGGACCTTTTTTGGAAAATAATTTAAAATCGTTAGTAATATTTAAAAACTAAAAAAAAACAAAATGCTGTTTTTATCGTTTAAAAGGAAAATATCGCAGTATCGATAACGGTACATAAAGAAATATCTTTTTCAAAACATCTCTATTCATTGATACAAAAAACCTTCCCACTCAAAGACATTAAAATGAGAATTATAATTTAAAAAATATTATATAGCAATAAAATTTTAGTTTCATTATAAAAGACAATGAATGCATCAACACGCGTTTTTAATGCAATAATCTTCCTAATGGCTTTTTTAACTGTTCATTGTTTTTCGTCCTTAACATTTTCGAAAATAAATATTTAATGTTTTCCATCGCGAAATTATCTACTAAAATGTTAAATAATCGGTTTATAGAACACAAATATGTTTTAATAAAGGAAATTTATGTATTAAATAAGGCGATCAAATGAATATTGAACATATTCATTAAATACTTAGTGAAGCTAACTTCCAAGTCAATGCCTTAAAGTCGCAATTCCGTCTTCACATGCTGGCAATGGAGGAAAGCTAAAGACACACCTACCCACCGACCGACGGAAATTGAAAACTATGTTTTTGTGTTCCAAAACCTTAAGACAGTGGTTAAATTATAAATTCTAAGCACATTTAAAGAAATTAAAAATAAATCAGTTTTAGGTTGGGATAATCTATCAATAATTAAAATATTTTTCCAACTTTTAATTAATTTTTAAAGGCTTTAGCTAACAAAATAACTATTTCTATAATAATTGCGAAAATTGTAAAAAGTAGATTGATTTCTTTTATTGATATACATAAAATTTTATATTTATATTTAGGTTCCAAAAAAATAAAATACAAATGATGCAATATTTTCTTGAACATCTACTACACGTCGTTAAATGACGGTGATTTAGCAGCTGCTGTTTTTTTGTGATTTAGGTAAAGCTTTTGACTGTGTAAATCATTCTATTCTGTTGAATAAACTTGGGAATTATGAAGTTTATAGTGTTTCTTTAAATTGGTTCACGTCATATCTTTCAAAGATTATAAATTATACGTTTAAATATTGTTAAGTCAAAAAGTAGAAATATAAATTGAGGTATTCCTCTGGGTTCTATTCTTAGACCTTTATTATTTTAATTATATATAATTGGTTTAGCTTTACTTGCTTTCTTTTAATATAGCGAAAACGAATATCTTAAAAGTTAAATATATACTCGATAAAATATTTTTAAATAATGAAATTATAAAATCCTCTCCATGTACTAAATCTTTAGGAATCCATGTCGATGTTAAACTGAATTTCAAAGAACCTATAGGAAAATTTCAAAGAACCTACAGGAAAATTATGTTATTTTAAAGAACCTATATGTAAATTATTTAAATACATTTATTTTCCTTTAAATTGAAAAAGAGAGCTATGCTATTGCATATACAGGGTGCCACAGATTCGAGTGTATGCATGGGGATCTCGGAAACCGTAAGAAAAAAAAGAACTTTATAATCCAAGTAAATGGCCAAGTGGGGTCCTGATCAAGCAGTTCAAGTTTTTTCGGGGACACCCTAGACATACAGGAGGAGAGTTCGTCTAAAAATCCTCCTATTTCAATTTGTCACTTAAACATTAGAAGTGCCCACTATAAAATGACAGAGCTCTATGTATTACTAGAGTCATTAAATTTGCCTGATGTAGTTTGTTTGTCAGAAACCTGGTTTTCACCAAACGAAATTGAAACTGTTAAGTTGCAAGGGTATATTCTTGCAAATTATTATTGTAGGACCGAGTCTCATGGAGGAGGAGTAGCAATATTCTTGAGAAGTAATATACAAGCATACCGCAATGTTGTGAGTAACAATGATCCGAGAAAGGAAAATTTTGAATTTTTAGTGACAGAAATAAACTATAAATCCTTTATTTTTAATGTAATTTGCTTATACAGACCTCCTGCGGGCGATGTTGGCTCATTCACACATGACGTGGAACAATTATTACTGGCCAATAATGCTCGACTTAACTCACCAACATTTATCTGTGGCGATTATAATGTAAATTTTGAAAAAGATAAGTTAACCGGAGATGGAAAAAACCTGCTTAATATGTTATCAGCCTACGGTTTCGTACCTGGTGTGAATGAGTACACGCGTGTGCAGGATAATAAAAAATCTATTATTGACAATATTTTTATAAATGTTGATATGTCTAGGGTTATTGTAAATACGGTATATTGTGATTTGTCCGATCGTTTTATGCAAATGATAAAATATAAAATATGTTTGTCAGATGATAATGAATGTCAGTATTTTTATAAAAGAAATTTTAAATCTCGTGCTCATATAGATAAGTTTGTAAATATGGTTGCAAGCGAAGATTGGAATGCTCTAATTGATCCTAACGGTAAACTAGATGATTTGTTTGAGGCGTTTTTTGATCGATTCTGTTTTCTGGTATTTAACGCTTTTACAGAGGAACGATATAGAAAGAACAACAAAAAATACAAAGTTAAGGGGTGGGTGACCACTGAAATAAAGAATAGAGGCCAATTATTAAGGGATATTCATAGGTCTTACAAGTTGACAGGACATATCAATCGCAGACATCTGTATCTAAAATTAAAAAAACATCATAGAAAGAGCATTAACACAGCAAAACGCAATTATTTTTCCAACATTATGGCAAATGCTGACAATATGTCTTCTGCTGCGTGGTCAATTATTAAAAACGAAGTATCCACAAGTAAGGGTAAAACTAAGCCGGTAAAGTTTTATAATGAAAAAATTGAAATTCCAGCAGAGAGACTGGCTCACGAGTTTATTAAATATTTTTTGGAGACTTCTAAAACCCTGGCTATACAATGCCACGGAAACAATGATTTTGACAAAAGTCAATCGCAAAAAAATATACCAGAAATGGAGCTGCTTAGTATTTTTCCTGATGAAGTGGGTAGTATAATTCTTAATATATCCAAGAAGGATTCCATGGGTTTTGATGGTATTCCTTGTTCAGCTTTACGTCATGTGGTTGACTATATAAAATATCCATTAGCAACCTTAATTAATAAATCATTTCAGGAGGGAAGTTTTCCATCCTTATTAAAGCAGGCGATCGTTGTTCCTATCCATAAGAAGGGGCCTATTGATGATATGGCGAACTATCGGGGCATATCCTTGCTTTCAGTATTTTCAAAAATTTTTGAAAATGCCTTTTGTGAAAATTTAAAGTTTTTATAATTGAAAATAATATTATAAGTCCTTCTCAATTTGGATTTCAAAAGAAACTGTCGACCAAGGATGCCCTAATCTATCTGATTAATTATATCATAGATGGGCTTGACAACAAAAAGAAGACCGTTTGTATGTATTTCGATCTATCTCGTGCCTTTGACACGGTTAGACATGATTTATTGCTTAATAAATTAAAAAGTTATGGCATTCGTAATAATACGCTTTCCTGGTTAGCTTCCTATCTACGAGGAAGAACTCAAAGTGTTAGGATTAACGTAAAGGGTAATTTGCTTAAATCGGAGCCTTCTTCCATTGATCTGGGAATTCCTCAAGGGAGTACATTGGGCCCCTTACTATTTATTCTTTTATGTTTCACAGTTTGCGGATGATACGACTATCGCAATAAGTTCAGAAAGTATTGAGAAACTGTCTGAAGCTGCCAGTAACTGTGCAGATGAGATGCGGAGATATTGTCAATTAAACGGTCTAAGTTTAAATGCGTCAAAGACAGAAATTGTACATTTTTCCCAACTGTTAAGAATTACAGTATTTACATTCACATAAATGGAAAATCACTTAAGGAGAAGGACTCATCCTTATCCTTGGGGTTGCACATGGACTCACAGTTAAAGTGGACTAAACATACAGATAACTTATGCACAAGATTATCTACCAAGTGTTACGTTCTGCGAAATCTTCGCAATTTTGTAGACATTGATATTTTAAAAATGTACTATTACGCACAGGTTTATTCTGCTATAAATTACTGTATTATTTGTTGGGGAAGTTCAGCAGGTGTCAAGGATCTCTTTTAGTTAAAAACGCATTATAAGAACTATTCTTTTTAAATCTCAAAGAGACTCATGTAGAGAACTTTTTAAGCAACTACAGATTTTAACAATACCATCTATGTATATTTTGTCTTGTGTTTTACATATTAAAGAAAACCCACACTTAACTGTTAGGTTTTCGGACAGGAACATAGCGTACAACCTGAGAAATACATCCGATATCTTAATAACACAACACAATCTCTCTCTTACGGCCAACAGTTGCGTAATTATGCCATCCAAACTGTATAACCACCTGCCCCATGACATTAAAACCATACAGAGCATTTCAGTCTTCAAATCTAAAGTTAAACAAGTTTTACTTAAACATAGTTTTTACTCTGTAGCTGAATTTTTAAATTGTATTAATTTGTAGGTGGGTTGGTAGATTTACATTTGTGTATTTTTTTAGTGTTTTATTGTGTATTTTTTAAATGGATTCTGTTGACGTTTTCTATGCATACATGTATGTTTAAGGAAATAAAGAATTTTGAATTTGAATTTGAATTTGAATTTGAATACGAGGTCGGTTAAAGTATTGCAAAGTTGCGCATTTAGGTGCCTAACCACATGCCGTTTAGAAAGTTGTAAAATTCCGAGTATTTCCGGAGATATCCGGAAAAAACCGAAATTTTCCGATTTCGTTTTTATTTTTTTCTGACGTTATTTAAAGAGATATGAAAAAACAAAAGACACTTTCTTATGGCCACTTTTTAAGCTCTACAAAACAGTGTTGAGAGATTTTCCGCACGACGTTTCGTTTTCGTAAAACCATCATCAAGTTTATTTTTTTAAATACGGACCTGGGCTTTTACTTAATTTTTTTGAACCCCTTATTATACCAATTACAAAAATGTATAACACTTAATATTTATTAACAAATATGGAACGCCCCTATAAGAAATGATGTGCGCTTCTTGTCTAACTCATTGTCTCTTATGTAAATTATGTTTATTTAACAGAAAAACATTAAGTGTTATACATCATTGTAATTGGGATTATAACTGCTGAGTGTCGTATTTAAAAAAATAAAATTGATGAATGGTTTAACGAAAACGAAACGTCGTACGGAAAATCTCTCAACGCTGTTTTGTAGAGCTTAAAAAGTGGTCATGAGAAAGTGTCTTTTCTTTTTCCATATCTCTTTAAATAACGCCAGAAAAAAATAAAAACAAAATCGGAAAATTTCGGTTTTTTTCGGATATCTCCGGAAGTACTAGGAATTTTAACAACTTTCTAAACGGCATGTTGTTAGGCACCTAAATGCGCAACTTTGCCATAATTTAACCGACCTCGTATCTCTTACTGTTTCCGAGATCCCCATGCATGCACTCGAATCTGTGGCACCCTGTATAAGTCCAATCATTATAGCAAAAAAAGGTCATTTTTGTAATTAATGTCAACAGATGTCTGACTGCGCCATGACTTCCGGAACAACCTGTAGATTACTAAAATCAAAAATCCAACCTTTTTTTTCAGGTAATTTTTTTAAACAGTAATTATTAAAAAAGGGCCTTTTTTGGTAGTTTTTTTTTAATGTAACAAAAAGTACTGGCTATATCACTTTACTCATAAAAACCGTTTGTAGATAGTGATGAGCAAAGCAGCAAGACCGGTAGTCTTGAGTTAGTCTTGGTGCTTGCAAAGGAATCTAGTCTTGGTTCACGTCTTAGTCTTGTCTTCTGCAGAGTCTTGTGGTCTTGCTTTTTTCGTAGTAATAATTTAAACTAATAATTAATAATTATTTTTAATACTTAAATAATAGGATTGGTCTTGGTCTTGGTCTTGCAAGCCTGGTCTTGGTCTTGGTCTTGCAAGCCAAAGGAAGGTCTTAGTCTTGGTCTTGCACCACCCGGTCTTGGTCTTGGTCTTGCTGCAAGAGTCTTGCTGGTCTTGCTTTTTTTTTCGTAGTAATAATTTAAACTAAATAATCTTAAATAAAATATATTTTTTTAATACTTAAAAATAAATAGAGATGGAGACTATATTTTCTGCATTAAAATTATAAAATATGCCAATTTTAGCCTTACACGAACGTTTAAATTATTTATTTAATATTTAAAAGGCGTATTTTAAATGTAGGGGTTTATTTATTTATGCTCCATTTTTAGTTGAATTGAGACACAACCTATTTTTATACATTTAGTGGCACATAGAAACATTTTAGTGGTAAGAATTATTTAAATTTTCTTTGAAGAAGCATATAAAATTAAAAGAAATACAAAACTATGTACTGTGTGAGCAGAAAAAAAAACTTTTAATTTCAACTAGATGTGAAATTCGGTGAAAATAATTCTAATATGTAAACATTGGTTTCTGATTAAAAAAGAAGTTATTCAGAAATCTTTTCAGTTAATTAACTTTTTATCTTTAAGTTTGTCAAACATTTGCCGTACAAAGTTTGTACAAAGACTTTATAAACATTCTGCATATACAAGGTGGCTCAATAGTGTGACAAAGCTCGATATCTCTAAAACCGTTTATGATGGTGAAAAACTGAATATACAAAAATCATAGAAAAAAAGGGCGTAAAATCGAAAATTTTTTCTATTCTAGAATTTTTCGAAGAATCCACTGCCACACAAGAAAACTCCCTTATTTTTAGCTTTTCTCCTAAAATAAAAAGGTATGACGAAAAATCCATTAAAAAAATCATATATATTATGCTGAAAAATTGTTAAACTGTCATATAGAAACAATGTCAACGTAGATGGTTATTAAGAATAATTTCGGTTTTGACAAAAATGACGTCATTATTATTCTTTTAGCATTGTTTTGCCTGTTCCGTCAAAACCGAAAGTGATATTTACAATCCATTTGTATAAAAATTATTCCTATATGACATAATAAAATATATTTTCTGTTAATTCGTCTCTTTTACATTTATATCTTATTGTTAGTTTTAAGAAGCAATCTAATGGTGCCATTTACATTGTGGAACAAAAATAATGTTTTTCTGGATTTTGGAAATTTTTTATTCACCCTGTAAGTCGTATTACTAGATGCATTACTAGATAAATAATTAAAAAAAACATTAAAAATATGAATGTGTTTTCAGCTTCTATACCTTTTGTACCCCTAGCTTTTCTCTGTCCTGAACGGTTTTGGAGATATTGTGCTTTGTCGGACCATTGAGTCACAATCCCATTATTTTTAAAAAAATGTTATTGAATTTACTTATTATTGTTATCAAAGGATTGTATAAAATAGAAAAATGATCCATTTAATTATTATTAAAAAAAAACCTGTAACTTATGAAATAATCGCGTTTTTTGGCAGTTCTCGCTACTTTTTTTTTTTTTTACTTCTGTATAAAATATTTTCGTAAATTCAATATAAAAATTAAATATTATAATATTTTAAAAAAAGTTGCAGAAGTCTTGCACTCCTCGGTCTTGGTCTTGGTCTTGCATACCCCGGTCTTGGTCTTGGTCTTGCAAGCAGAAAGGCGGTCTTGGTCTCGGTCTTGGTCTTGCTGCAAGATCAAGACCAAGACCGGTCTCGCTCATCACTATTTGTAGAGAATCAAAAACCTACAAAATGGTTTTTGAAACATCCCGATCCGACCATTTTCACCGAGAAAAGCCGAAAAAACGCTTAAAACAGACCTTTTTTCAAAAATTTGTATCTCCGTTAATTTTCAATATTAAGGGCTAATTTTTTGGGAAATGATACTCAATTACATATACTTTGAGCTGCCGAAAGATGAAAATTGTCGCTTTAATAGTTTTTATTCAATCGCACTATAAACAAATTAGGCTCTTATCTTGCAAGTGCCGTGAATATTAGACAAATGGTCCGATTTGAATTTTTAAAACGGCTTTTTAAAGTTAAGATTAAAAGCTACAAATTGTATATTCGCTGCTGGGTGCCCCCTCCACGGTCGACTCAGTTCGTCTTGGTCGCGAATTTTCGCTAGACGCGCTAGGTTCACAACATTTTTAACAATGTTCTCCAAACTTACATGAAAATGTGAGATATCCAATTTTTAGCTTTTAATCTAAACTTTAAAAAGCCGTTTAAAAATTTAAATCGGACCAACTCAAAGTATATGTTATGGACTATCATTTCCCAAAAAATCAGCTCTAATATTATAAATTAACGGAGATACGAATTTAAAAAAAGATCTGTTTTAAGCGTTTTTCCGGCTTTTTTCGGTGAAATTGGTCGGATCGAGATTTTTCAAAAACCATTTTGTAGGTTTTTGAATTCTCTACAAACGGTCTTGTATGAGTAAAGTGATTTAGACAATACTTTTTGTTATATTTAAGAATAAAACGAAAAAAAGGCCTTTTAATTATTATTGTTTAAAAAAATTACCTGAAAAAAAATTGGTAATCTACAGGTTATTCCGGAAGTCATGCGCAGTCAAATATCTGTTACTGTTAACATTAATTACAAAAAAATCCATAATGTTGGATTAATATATTTGTAGCTAAGTCTAAAAACCATCACTTATATCAAAAATTTTGGAAACAGTATACAAAAAATATTGGTTTAATAATACTAAGAATTCTTCGAAAAATACTAGACAAATCTCCAAATGAAGAAGAAGTAAATATTTGAATAGCCCCTCAATGGTAGTTAGTCTTAATTATTTTTTTTACTTAGATATTTTGCAAAACAGCTGTTAACGTTAATTAGGCTGAAATGCAACGGCAACTGGTGCTCTGGGCCTGCCCTAGGACACACCAGAATAACGAGCAGTATCACAAACCCAATATTTGAGATGAGCAGTGATACAATGCCAAAACGGATAAATACACACAGACCATACAAAACCCAGCTTACCTGGGGCGGTAGTGAGCTATCTCCTGGTCAGTCTCGGAATTTGGTTTGGTATACCGATGGATCCAAGACTGACAATGGAGCCGGCGCAGGAATACATGGTATGACCCCTAGGTTTAATGCTTATGCTTCCCTGGGGAAATATGCCACTGTTTTCCAGGCGGAAATATATGCCATTGAACTTTGTCTGCGAGAGAACTTGAGGAGGAGATATAAGGGCAGGGACATTACTATCTTCTCTGATAGTCAAGCGGCCATAAAAGCTTTGGCATCTCAACAAGTCAACTCAAGGTTGGTTTGGAACTGTCTGCAATGCCTCCTAAACCTGGCTAACCGCAACAAAGTTACACTTTCCTGGGTGCCAGGACACAAGGGAATACAGGGCAATGAAAATGCAGACTCCCTGGCCAGGCGAGGCTCCGCAGCAATGTTTGTGGGTCCTGAACCTGTTTTTGGAATACCAAAAGCCTCGGTTCGTGGCTACATGACTCGGTGGATTCAAACACAACATCAGTCATACTGGAACCACATTCCAAGGCAAAATCACACTAAATCAATGTTGGACTCACCATCGAAAGCATTGACAAGTGAACTACTAAAACTAAATAGGAATCAGATTAGAATAGTGACAGGATTAATAACCGGACACTGCACCCTAAGAAAACATATGCACACTATGGGCATCTATAGAGAAGAACCCTTTGCAGACTATGTGAGAAGAGGAAGAGACAGCCTCTCACATCATATATGAGTGCCCTGCACTTACATACTGGAGAACAAATCAAAACCTCATGGTGGACACTAACCACCAGGAGGCTGGAGACCAGAAAAGAACAGTAAAAGGGCTACTACACCTGTCTAAGGTGTCAAACCTTTTTAACTGAAACAAATACACAAGAGATACAACAAGCCCTGTAGGCTGCAGTGTCGAGGCGGACAAAACCTCAACTTGTGTATTTAGTTTATCAATCAATCAATCAATCAATCAACGTTAATTATGTAATATTAACAAAATATAAATAAAGTCACGATCTTGAAAATTTAGGTTGCTTTCAGTAATTGACCTGCAAAAATATAATCGTTAAATTTATTTAAAACGAAGGAAAATGCCAAAGGCGATATTTTTTTCTTCTTAAAAATGTTTGCGATTTACAGAGTGAAACAAAACAAAGCACATCATTCCCAATGTTTTAATATTCATATACAAAGCAAACGTAAATAAAGTTTTAATATTTAATAGTTTATTTTTAAAAAATTGTCGAATATTCGTAAAATAATATAATTTTGTTTATATCTTGTAGTCTAGTCGAGAAGTGTGTTTCCTGCGAAAAATAGTTAGAAGGCTTTGAAAAATATGGGCGATAGCCAAGGAAGTTTAAAGGTGTATGGAAGCCCAATGCTATGGCCCATTTGATCAAAAAATGTCCAGCCCAGTATGAAAATAACTGTCAGAGTTGGCCCCGCCGATTTTGCGCAATAACGAAATTCCACGAAATAATTTAATGTGTTGCCTACTTACACACTGATAAATCAGTATGTAGTTAGGCAGCACATGATACTTTTATGAGAGCCGTATTAGTTTCGATTGTTTTGCTTTGTGTGATTATATTTTGTGGTTGCAGAAGTTTTTTTGGATTGATAAAAACCTTCTTATTTTAGTGATTGGTGTTTATTAAATTGTGACAATAATTTTGTGTTTATTGTTTGTTACTTATAATATCGTAACAAAATGAGTAGAGGTTGTATGGTTTTGTTTTGCAAATCTAAGGGTAACATACCCGGCATTTTTTACTTTAGGTTAGTATTTCTTATATTTAAATTAGGTGCTTCTTATGAGACGTAACGTTAGGTAACCGAATAAATAATAATATATTAATTATGAATAATAGAAAATGAAAATTTCATAGGAAATAGCAGTGAGAAAAGTAAGGCAATCTCAACTATCTTTTAGATGATTTCCACAATGTTTGTGTATTTCTGTGGATTATTAAAAAGAAATAAGGTTTACATTTAGGTAATTTTATTTCATTTAATAATTTAGTACATTTTTTTAAAGGATCAAAATTATTAATTACTGGGCAGACCAGGCAAATTTTAATATATACAGGTCCCTCTAATTGAATAAAAGAAAGTACAATTTTATGTTAAAGTTCCTTTTTGCTTTTTCTGTATTTTATTTAAAAGAAAATTAGATTTTTGGTTTCTTAAACTTACATTATCAACTTTTTAAGCTCGACATACTGTAGACACATAATATTTAACGGTTACTGTTACAATGGATACCTAGGTACCAAAGGTTACTAAACATTTTTAACCACTGTTATTCTGTTTTATGAATGTTTGTTATTAGTGAAAAGTATATGCTTTAAAAGCAGTTATAAAAATTTTCACTTTTTAATGTACAACCACAATCTTAGGATTAGATTAAACTTATTTACCCTATCTTGCCCTTCTTTTATCACAAAATTGGTTATAAGTACATGAAACTATCATACAATGTTTAAAATTTATTTTTAAAAAATCGTGTTTTTATTTATTTACAAAGATTTTTGGTAAAAATACAAAACTCTCAAAAATATCGACCATTTAAATAGAAGGCTGTAAAGTGGCGCCATCTATTCTTTCCATATTATATCAGATGATATAAAATCCAATATTACACAATAATTTTAAATATTCTATGGTAGTATCGTTTAATAACCAACAATTTTGTGCAAAAAATAAAAAAAAAACAGTGAATGCTTGAATTTGACATTTGTTGATGGCAAGTTTATAGATAGTAACAAAGAATTATGGAACTCCGGCTCTGACCTACTATTCATTGCGCAAACTTCGCGGGGCCAATCCCCCGATTCCCGCTGCCCTGTACGCCTGGACAATTTTGTTCCACAGTATTGGGCTTCCATACACCTTTAAACTTCCTTGGCGATAGCTCACTCGATGCAGAATGCAAATTTGGGAAAGGCATTTTAAGGATTTTTTCTGTCAGTAAAAATTGCAACTGGTATTAACAAAAAACGAATCTTAATTTTTGATGAAAAATAAAAAAAAAGATCCTTGAAGAGGAGGAAATTTCCAAAAAAATCTCGACTCCTGGAACTCTATCTTCATTATTTATAATTTTAATATACCTCTGAAAATGGGTCTCCACGCGACAATTTTGGCTGCGCGCTAAGAGTCAAAACCTAGTACGTCACACTAAATAATTTTTTTGAGGTATTAAATATTAATAAAAAAAAATTAAAAAATTACGGTGTATTCAGAACACTTCAAAAAACTCATATCCGTTACAAATTTAACTTAAAGTTATTTTTTTGACAAGTTAGACAATTGTTCATTAACAAAATTTTTTCAAAATTTCGTCTTCATTGTACATTAAAAAAATATTTAAATAATTGTTATATAAATTTTTCGCTTAGCGGAGCCCTTTTCATCTACATACTTAACAAGATCACGCTATAATAGTTTAATAATTTTAATCCTTTGTTTATAATAATTTTATAACTTTGACTATATTATTTTGATTTTTCAGCTTCTTTGGGTTTCAAAAAACATATTTGACTTTCTTATTTACTAATTTATATTTTTTCCTTTAAATTTTCCACGCACTAAATAGAAATTCTTAGTTGCAGGTGTAATTAAGGGCTTTTGCAAATTTCTCGATTCATATTGCAAATAATCAACTCTGTTGTAACCTTGAACTTGAGTTACGAGAAAGTGTCTAGTAAAAGTTATTAAAATGTAATTTAAGAGGACGTACTTTTAGCAATTTTAAATTTTTGAGTATCCAATTGTCTGGGTTCCAACCTTTACAATTAATTTTTTTAAATTTTAACTTATATGAAAAATAATAAATTATGTTTTGTCATCAAAGTTATACAATTTAGATGAAATGTCACTGGGAAAAAAAAATTTGACCTGATAAATAATCCTATTATCGCCAATAAAAAATTTCCCCTGTCTTTCAAGTATACAAAGTAGGAAAAAACAAAAACAGCGGAGGTGTTTAAAATTTATTCCTCGATAAAATCGCCCAATTGATTAAAAATGTCTCAAAAAAAATGCATTGAAAGGTTCTTTAACATTCCAATTATAATCGAGATTTATCATACTCTGATTTCAATTTTGTTGGTTTGCTGAAATAATTATTGGCCAGCTTAAAATTTTGAACCTATGATGATGTTGGTGAGTTTGTACATAAGTAATTTCGCGCTTAAAAGAGTTTAACACAAAGTGAGTCTCCTTAAGTCCAAAGCTGTGATAAAAGAATTATTACCATTTTTTTGGGGGGTTTTTTTTTAAATTAATTTTTGTTGTAAAGGTTTTTTCTTATACTGTCATCTTAAAAAAAAAAAAAAAAATTTCTAAAAGCTCGGCGTATTAAAATAAAAAAAAAATTTTTAAAAAACCCCCAAAAAAATTGTGAATTTTTATATATTTATATATATAAATATTTATTTATTTATATAAAAAATTTTTTTTAAAAAAAAAATTTTTTTTTTTTTTTTTTTTTTTTTTTGGGGGGTTTTTTTTTTTAAAAAAATTTTTTAAAAAAAAAAAGATTTTCTTTTTTTTTTGGGGTTTTTTTAAAATTTTTAAGTTAAAATTTTTTGAAAAATTTTTTTCCTTTAATCAAAAATTTAAAAAAGAAATTAACCTTTTATTATAAAAAATTATGTATTTTTGGGGTTTTTTAAAAAAAACAAAACCCTTTTTTTTTTTAATTTAAAATTTTTAAAGCAAAAAAAATTATTAAAACCTTAAATTTTTTTAACTAAAATTTTTAATTTTTAATTATTTTTAATCCCCTTAAATTTTTGGGAAAACTTTTTTTTCTTAAAATTTTTTTTTAAAAAAAAATTAACCCCCAAAAAAAAAAAAATTTTTTAAATTTTTTTTTTAATTAATTTTATATAATTTAAAATTTATTATTATTATTATATTATTTTATTTTTATTATTAATTTTTTTTTCAATTTTAAATTAAATTTGTTTTGTTTTAAAATTTTGGTTTTTAAAAAAAGGACCAAAAAAAAAAAAACCAAAAAAAAAACTTCCCAAAATTTAAAAAAAAAAAAAAAATTTTTTTTTTCGGGAGGTTTTTTTAAAAAATTTTTGCCCTTTTCCCCCCCGGGAACCCCTTTTTGGTGGCTTTAACGTAATTTGCGGAATTAAAAAGGCCCCTTTTATTTTTGTTTTAGGTTTAAAAAAAATAATTTTAAAGGAATATGGAGGGGACGTAATTTTAAAAATTTTTAAAATTCGGTAAAAATAGAAAATAATATATTTTTATTTTATTTGTTTCTCTTTTTTAAAAAAAAATTAAATAAAATTTTATAAAAAAAAAAAAAAAAATTTAAAATTTAGGAAAAAAAATTAGGGTTTTTATTCAAAAAGTCAAATTTCAAAAAATTTCCCCCAAAAATTTTTAAACAATTTTTAAAAAAAAAATACCTAATTTTCATAAAGGAAAGATTAAACATTTTTTAAATTAAAATTAATTTTTTATTAAAGGGAAAATAAATTTAAATTTTAAAAATTTTTTAGTATTGGGGAAATAATTCTTGGTAATATTAAAAAATATTTTTTTATATTACACTTTCCAAAATATAGATAGAAGTAAGTTTTAAAATTTTTTTTTTAAAAGAAACAATGGTTAAAGAGTCTTTAATTACAAATATATCAAACTGCTGTTTTTGAAATTAAAAAACTGAATATAAAAGGTACTGGTAAAAGAAAACTAAAAACAAATCTATATCTCATAATTGATTCAATTAAAACTTAAATAGATTACAAAACGAATTGGAAGTCTTCCAACATAACAAAGTATTCTGATAGCTTAACAATTAGATGTAAGTTTACTACATAATTTTTCTAATATGTTCTTTGAAATTCAGTTTAACATCGACATAAATTATTAAAATGGAGAGGATTTTTAACTATATAAAGAATTTGTATTAGTTATTCCATAAAAAAGTTGTATAATATTGTAAATTTTCCTTTTATACCAGTAAAGCTAAGTAATTTATATATAAAAAAAAAATAAAGGCAAGCCCTAATATATTAATAATTTTTTCATATCAGAACGAAAAAAATTTTAAAATTAAAAGAATGAAAACTTCACTAGTAATTTTTATAAAATTTAATAAACAAATTTAACAAAAGTAAATATACAGAAAAAAAAAATTTTTTTTAAAAAAAAATTTTTTTAAAACAAAAAAAAAATTGTAAAACAAATAAGTCTTTTTTTTTTTAACTATGGATTATTTAATTATAGGCAAAACTTTATACTGACATTTTTCTTCGAACATTTTTTTTCTGCAAAGTCATTAATTACATCATTAAAATTTACGATTACATTTTTTAAAAAGTTAATTTTAGCCTACTCGGCCTTTGCGTAAATCCACCCCTGAACAAAGGTCCAAGAACAGAACCCTGAGAAGCACCACAAATTATTTTTCTAATTTTTGACCTTAAATTATTTAAACGTAGAATTTGTATGTTGTGACAAAAATGTTATCTCTTGTGAGTGTTATAATAATAAATTATATATAGGTGAAACCTTCAGACCATTGGCCAAACGCATAAAAGAATTCTACAAATCAAAAATCTGTCAACAACCACATAATAAACGGAGGTAATTGTTTAGTGTTATTTTTAGCTATAAAAAATTAAAAATTGAGATTTTGACATGATTTTTTTATTTTCTATTTTATGACGCATTTACCAAGATTAAAAAAAATGTTTTGAAGATAAAAAAATGGGTTCAAGTTTTTCGTCAATAAAATGCATTATTTTAAGTTTAGCCATTTTTAGTAATTTGTTTTACAATCTACGTGTAAAGAAAAATATTTAAAAAAAATGGATTTAAAAAATTAAAAAATTTATCGAAAAATTACCTATTTTTTGTGTTTTTTTTTAAATTATGTTATTTTTGATGAACTTTAAGAAAAAAAACATTTGGTAACTTAAAAAAAATTAATGTTTTTGCAAGTTTTTAAAAAATTACAAAAAATTGATAAATTAATATTTTTTATTTTAAATTGTTGTGTTTTTAATAAACATTAGGAAAAAAAATGAAGTTTGTAAGAGAAAAATCTTTTATAAATATTTCAAGCAAAAACAAAAAAAATTAAATGTTAAGCCTTTTAAAATGAATTTACTCTGAGAAAATCAAATTATTATCTAAACTGGAATGCTTCTGGTTTTTTAGCAAAGAAAACTTGTTTAAAAACCCG
This sequence comes from Listronotus oregonensis, assembly GCA_019359885.1. Lineage (NCBI taxonomy): Eukaryota > Metazoa > Arthropoda > Insecta > Coleoptera > Curculionidae > Listronotus > Listronotus oregonensis. The sequence continues at coordinate 17,299 of JAHBCN010017537.1, forward strand.
TAAAATAAAGGAAAGTACATTTATATTATTGAATAAAGATAAATATGTAGCATCAATATCTGTTAATTTAAATAATATATGGTTACCTATTCTTGATGCCGAAGTAATTTCAGGTAAACTTAAAATTAATTAACACACCAATCTTTTTTGTCTTGGTAAAAATTATAAATATACCAGTCAAAACGAAAAAAAGTTGCTACCCAATTACTAGAAGAAATTATATAAAAGCGATAACGAATAAGAAAAAAAAAGTTTTTTAAAGTTTGTTTAAGATTAGAAAGGTTTGTGAACATTATAAATTATGGGTAAATAATAATAATTAATAATTTTGTTTTTAATTTTTTATTTCCTAAAAGTTAACGCGTCTAAAAATGGAAAGGCGCGGTGGCACGGGCTTAATTTTTTTTATAAATAATGTGCAAAAATTTTAAAACTTTATTCATTTTTAGAACTAAATGACCAGAAATTTGTATTTGGCCAGTTTAAGTAAAATTCGCCTCCTGCATCTTTGTTGTGTTTGATTCTGACCAAAAGAATTTTGGTCAGAATTTTTTGAAATTTCCAAAATCTAAAGGATTAATATTTTTTATTTTTCTTGTGTTTTGTCACTATTCATTATTAGTACCGAAAAAACTATTTTAAAAAAATATACTGTGGGTCCGAATAATATTATGGCAATATAGTTATATCCAACTAAAATGTTTCCTTAAGCCGTAAAAAGCATTATTTTTTGGAACTACCTACTAATTATTAAATAAACATCATATATAAAAACTAATCGGGAAAATTTTTATTTAATATTTTTTTATTAGAAAATTTTACCCTTCAATT
>JAHBCN010017538.1:0-18135 GCA_019359885.1 Listronotus oregonensis
CTATTATTCCTAACTAAATAACCGGAAAGAATTGTTCTTTTAACTTCTATATTATCTTTAGAACGAGTGGACAAACGAATAATTCCGAATTCTGATCTCATAATCAAGTTCAGATTCAGTTAAAAGAGCAGGGTCGAGTTCACCCTCAATGGTACGCATTATAAAAAGGCAAAAACAATTCTCTATAAAAAATAAATTTCAAAAAATTACCAAAAAGAATTTTTCAAAAAAAAATTCTTGAACTCGGGTAATCTATACCCTACTAAATAATAACTGTAAGTCTATCGAAACTTACAAGTCCAATCAAAATGCTTGAGCAAAAATAAAAAATGTGAACTACTCATATGAACCAGTACGAGTCACAAAACTTCAAAAAAATCCACCGTGTAATCCTACACGAGCATAAAAATTATCAAAACCCATATGCAAAAAGGAGAGAAAATAAAAACCAATTATTAATAAGAATCAGCAGTAAAACATTTGAAAAAATTTTAAACTCAAACAAAAAATAATAAATGTCAGTACACCCCTGTAAAATAAAATCTCGAAAAAGAAATTTTAAAAAATTAACCGATAAGTTTATTTTATGTTGGACAACCTGTATAGTAGCCACTGACTACAAGAAGTTAAAAAGGAATATTCAATTTTGCATAAATAAACTAGGTAGAATTTATTCTAACCTATACAATAAAAAAATCAGGCCCCACGTTGGGCGCCACTCTTATAACCTACCTTTGGCTAATAGTTATAATGAGATTGTCCAAATTAAATGATGTTATACTAGCCATGGATTTGGACAAAATGCCTTACGGTCTAGCTCTCTGTTAGTCGTGGCAATAGGTCGTGGGTTTGTTATTAAATATTCCTTACTACTCCCGTATCAGTGCCAGAACAAATACTAAGTTGTTAATTTGAAAATCCCTTCTGTGGTAATTTGTCACAAATTAAGAAATTGAAATTTGGGCGCCATCTACAGTTATAAAAAACAGTAATGACAAATTACCAGAAGGTGACCCCTATAGACAGGCCGAAATGAAAAAACCCGTGCCCAACATAAAATAAAAACACACTATTTAAAAATCTACGGTATTCTTTAATAGAAAAAAATAGCTTAAAATGAAAGTTAATAAGGCTCACTTACAAAAGTTAACAAAGATCTTAAGCGCAAGTTTGCAAACCTTTACAACCGCTACTTACAATCAAGCTATATAATTAAGGGTTAAAATATTAAAACAAAAAGGTAATTGAGCATAGGTGGAAATAGTTACAAGAAATTTAAAATTATATGTTACTTAATCCTAGATTTTTAAAAAAGGGTACTGCTTAATAAAAACGCTTTTAAAAAAATAAGGTGTGCAACTTATCTGCGTGCTCCTCTACGTGGACTGAGTCAGGTCTCAAATATTAACTTCTAAACACACTGTCTGATGTTAGACTTCTTGTGCAGCTACGGACTGGTCGTTAGCAGCTAAAGGAGCTTACAAACTCGACTCAATCAAGGAGTACTCTGGTTGTCTTGCAACAGGCTTAAAAGGGGCTCACGTGTTCGTCACGGGAGCCTCAAGGAAATCTTTCCTCCAAACTGGGTAAAGAAAGAAAGAACGTAAAGTGAAAATGGAACGGGATACGTCAAGGAAATGAAAATGAAACCGGCCTTATCTTTATAGGCTCAAGATGGAAGAAAATTAATGGTTTTCACAAAGATATCCTAAGGAGTTTTTCCAAAACCAAAAAATTGCCTTTCGACAGCTGGGCCGGTTAGACAGAAGTGATTTTGAAAAGGTCAATCTCTCGATGTCAAACGAAAAGTGACATTTGTCTACTACAGAGGGTTTCACAATGTCGATCTGCAGTCTTCCAGAAATCGGACCGCTTACAAACCAAGGATTTAAAAGTTACGTGAAATACCACTGCTTTCATCAATACTCAATGGCACGAATAGATTTGCATACCAGGAAATTACACCAATAAAAGAAATAACAACCATAAAGATTTACACTAACAAACAATGGCACAAGAGCCTCTAGGTATTGTATACTCGAAGATTTTCCCATAAATGCTTTTCAGGCTGCCGCGACCTGTTCAAACTTAAGTTTCAGCGTTTAATTCACGAGACGGCGCGCGCGGGTAAATTAACGAAATATGGCGAATGCGCTAGAAATTAATATTCGCTTTAGTAATTGAGATATATCCCCAAAAAACAACTGTTTAAGCCTAAATGCTACTTGCACTGTTACAACGCCTTCCATTCGGTCTGCTCTCCGAGCGACCTAAAGTTCCCACAAAGAGCATCGAAAACGGCCTCCGGCAGCTAAACCGCCACCCAGCCCTGTCAATAAAAAAGCAAAACGGGATATTATCCCCAACCACAATAAATAAGGTAATTTTCAAATTTAAACAAGTCACAATCGAGAAATTCTAGGCTTAAATCCAGTAGACAACGGGTAAGCAAAATCAGATTGCTAAGACCTAGAATACGTCAAATCAGGTAAAAAAAGGTAAAGTAATACCCCAAAAATAAAACTTCAAGTTACTAGAATTAATAAATCAATATCACTCATATCGATAATCGATATACACAAAACATCCCTACACTCATTAAAAGAGCATAATAATCAATATTAATTAAACCTTAAAGCATTAGAAATTTACAAAAAAAATTAACATTAGAATTTACAGTCAATAAACCAACGTTCTTGCCAAGCACAGCACAGTTTAAGAAAAACAACCAAAGTTTGAAATTTATACATGGCTAATCAAATATAAAAAAAATGGTACTAAAAGAATTTAGTATAAAGTAACGTAGTAGCTTTATATATCGACACATCGGCTGAAAAGGGACATAATTAAAAAACATTGTTTGAGAAATTAGCCAACAAAACAAATCTGAATTATTTTAGGTATTATTACGTAATTAATAAATAAATACTCATCAAGTATTTCTTTTAGACTAAATAAAGAATATTTGACCCCTATAATAGCATATTAGAATTTTTAAATTATTTTGATTTTAAGCTAAAAAAACAAATTTTTATATATTTTTTTCCTTTTTCAGCTTATGTCATTTTACTTGGAAATAAATTAACACAATTTTAACAGTTTTAAAGTTATCTTTATGTATTCTTAACTAAAGCTTACTTAGCAAAGAAAGTAGGGAACAATAATGGTACATCTCAAAATTAAAAAAAATATTACAGGCTTTAGAACAGACAATCAAGAGATTAACTAATTATCAACTGTCAATTAACCCAAAAACTGATTAAGAAATTCCCCAAAAAAAAAGATATTTATAACATTAAAGAAAAAAAACTATTATAAAAGGCCAAACAGATCAAATTTATATTTCCACAATGTAAAACTAAAGCCAGTGCCTGTAAGATTTTAAAATAACTAAAATAAAGTGTTATAAGTTGCCTTCGTCTGAGAAAAAAAACAAACTGTATTGAGAATAATAGCCCTTATTTCAGAATGCTTTCCCAACATTCAAAAATTATGCAATAAAACGTAGGAATATTAGAGTAATCAAAAAGTAATATAAGTAAAAACCAATCAATATGAGTGCTTAACAGATAAAAAAAAGAAATTAATAAAACTTACTTAGGTTACATGTGGCCTCAAAGTGGGCGGCTTGAATAAAATCTAATAATCCTGATTTCCAGAGACCATTTTTGCAAATTTCACCATTAATTATTAAAAATATTCACACAACAACAAAACTGGAGCCTTTGCAAAAATTATTGATGGTTTAAATGAAAAATCCCATACGGATGACCACGATATTCGCAGTAAAAATATTAAACCAATGTCGTTTCACCAGCGGCCGCTATGCAAAATGGCCCAGGCTGGCTGCAGCAGTTGAAAATAAAAATCGGACCAGCCACCCGTAAGCGCATCCAAGATAGATTAGCTCGAATATTTAAAAAAAATAATTTAATGCTGTAGGCAATTCTCCCATTTTTCCCGCGCATTCACCATAACATAACATCGACAAAATTAAACCGTTACAACTCCCCCTCTCCTTCGAAAGGAGGAAAACTTCCTGAAGGAAGTTTTGCGACGATCATGCGGACATAAGAGCTAAGAAGAAGAAGAATCATAACTTAAGAATGGAGGAAACAAATTAGTATACGAGAAATCCAAAATAAATGCGCCTCAGGAGGCATCAATTCGCAAATAACCAAAAGCAGACCAAAAAAAAAATTTAATGAAGCAAGGTAATGACAAATCATTCATAACCAATGAAGAATTTTAGAGGTCACTTGATAGGCAAAGACCTAAGCAAAAACAATATAATTAAGGCAACTTATACTTAATATAATTGGCAGACTCAAAGATTTACATATCTAAAATCAACGTAATGAAATCAATAAACAAAAGAAATAAAATGTAGCACGAGATCAAAAATAAAATAGAATAGAATAAATAAAAAAAAAAGGAATTTTGGGAATTGTTCCAATGGCAGAAACCCAGGGAGTCTCCGGATGAGGGACTATGCAGCCCCAAAGAACCAACATGGTTTGAAATTTATGTCACTTTCTTATTTGACAGATTTAATTTAAATTTCTGTTAAGGTTGCGTCTCAACCAATCCTGGCTTGGCAGACCTCGTTCCTCAACCTCATATTGAATCCTTGAAAACGCACCGAACCACACCCAAAAGAAACACCAAGAATCCGCAAGTGAAGCAATTCACAAAAGGTGGAAGAAAAAAATACATAATAAAAGATAAGATCAAATATAATTAAACAAAGCCCTAAGGTTCCACCGTTCAATAGGGAGCACGCTATAGCGCACGCCAAGCTAAAAAGATACTAGGAAGTATCCAAAAAAAGAATATTAAATAATTATAGGGTGCTTGTGTGGTGGTATTTCCGACGACCGACCGCAATCTACTAGGCCAAATGGAGCTGAGCACGAACGCAGTAGTGTGGCCCAGCTTAAGGTAGTGCCTCATTAGGGTCACTACGCCAAAACCAACACCCCGACGCCACGCCTTCCATTCGGTCTGCTCTCCGAGCGACCTAAAGTTCCCACAAAGAGCATCGAAAACGCCTCCGGCAGCTAAACCGCCACCCAGCCCTGTCAATAAAAAGCAAAACGGGATATTATCCCCAACCACAATAAATAAGGTAATTTTCAAATCCAAACAAGTCACAATCGAGAAATTCTAGGCTTAAATCCAGTAGACAACGGGTAAGCAAAATCAGATTGCTAAGACCTAGAATACGTCAAATCAGGTAAAAAAGGTAAAGTAATACAAGGTAATCGAAACAAATTCAAATCATCAATAAAACAACAACTTAAAGAAAGTCTCAGGCTAAGCAATTAAATCCAGGAAAATCTGAAAGGTAAACAAACCAAATTGCTTATAGTCTAAGCGTAAAGAAATCCAGTCGAACTGAAATGATACCACGTCAATTCGCTTAGACTGATGCCAATAAAAAAAAAGCTACTAAAATCAGAGCAAGGTAAGATAAACAACAAATAACAGTACGTATGAAGACATACTCAAGATAAAGCAAAACTCAAAATAAATCAATGTACGTATAATCCTCTGAAAAGAGATGTACTCAAGGTACTACGCACAGAAAGATAAAAAAAGGCAAAATAAGGTAAACAACGAAACAGTACGTATGACGACGTACTCAAGAAGAAATAAGGCACAATAGGGCAAAAGTACGATTAATCCTCTGAAAAGAGTTGTACTAAAAAGTACCACGTACTATTCACAACAAAAGTCAAAATCGAGAGGTTCATAAGTCAAAATCGGGAAAAATAAGTCACAATCAGAGGAAAAAGACGGAAAATGCCGTCCAAGTCAATGGGTAAGCTAACGTAAATAACAGTAATAATTAAGCAAATCAAATATAATAATCAATCAATCAAAATAATGAACATCAAAATACGCATTAGCTAATCATACTTCCATAGTAAAGATTACAAAATACAAGAATTGATAAGGTTATAAAAATACAATTCCCAAAATTTAAAACCCAAGAAATAAAAAATTTACGTGCAACCGCTCCAGCAAAGGTTAACTTACAAAATTTCAAAACTAAACGAAAATAAAAGCGGCGCACTAAACAAGAGAGGTAGTGAAGCTGAGGGCTAACACTACCACGACACTTAGAGGACTCCTACCTCAACTACCGTTCCAGTGTAGGACTACTCTTACCATTTATTGTCGTGACTCTTTCTTTCACGCCAAAGGAGGCACGACTAGCAAAAGCGCCCGTACCTACAGGGCGTCACTAAACAACAGAAGTAGTGAAGCTGAGGGCTAACACTACCACGGCACTTAGAGGACTCATACCCCTACTAGAAACCCAGTGTAGGCCTATTCTTAGCGCCCGCACCTACAGGGCGGCACAAAAAAAATAATAAGATTCACAATAAAGTCAGATATATAGAACTCTAATTAAATTTTTACTGAACTATAAAAAAACAAAGGAAGTACGAGTTAGCTAATAATATCAATACAAATTACCAATGCAATAAAATAATAAAAAAAGATAGAAGTAAGATTTTAATAAACAACAATAAAGAATTCAAGTAGGTATTTGATTTGCTTTTTAGTAGTTAAACTCAGTTAGATGGACTTTCAGAACCGGAATCGATGTGCACCGGTTTAAGGTCTTGTACATGCCAAACGCCTTTACTATTACCGAACTCGTCCTGAAGCTCGTACGTGCAAGTACCGGTTTTCTTTTTGATTTTAAAAGGTCCTACAAACTCGGGAGCTAGTTTTGCGCTATAATAATTGACTGCGTCAGATAGGCTTTTATTTTTACGCCAAACTTCCTGACCAGGAACATAAGTTACTGGGCGACGACGAGATTATACCTATGTTGATTTTTCGCTCGTGAAGAAATCAGTTTGGATCGAATTTTATCAAACATTTGTTGGAAGGCTTGAATTCGTTCACGGACGTAATTTTGACGCTCAGTCTCTGCGGTAGGGATTCCTACGGAATAGTCGTTTCCAAAAAGTTTATGTTCTCTACCAAAATTCACGAAATAAGGAGTATAACCCGTGACTTCATGTCGCGAAGTACGAATGGCGCAACTAATAGCAGGTAGATTATCTTCCCAAGTCCTATGGTTATTTTGTTGGACATAAGATCGTAACATAGTTTTAACAACCCGGTTGACACGTTCGGTGTGATCAGCTCTAGGATAATAAGAGGCGGTATAAAATATCTTGACTTTATATTTTTCACACAGAGCTTGAAATTCTTTAGATTTCATCTGAGTCCCATTGTCGCACGTTAAAAATTGCGGAGCTCCGTAAACTAAGAAAATGCCCTCTTCCATGTGTTTTACCAAAGTTTTAGCCGTAGCGGAACGACAAGGAAACGTAACAACGAATTTACTGAAATAGTCGGTAACCACCAAAATATGAGTATTACCCTGTTTTGATCGCGGTAAAGGTCCTATAAAATCCAGGCTGATGGCTTGCCATGGCTCTTTAATGTCTGGGCGATTACCCATCAATCCAGCGGGAAGTTTTTGCTCAACTTTATTTTGAGCGCATATTTTGCAAGCACGAACATACTTGGTAATGTCCGCTCTCATCTTAGGCCAGTGATAACGCTCCGAGACTTTCCAAAATGTGTTTATATCATGACATCGATGTAAATTCAGATAATCAAGATATCTAAAAAAAAAATATATAGATATTGGAAAATAACAATTTTACAGTGTCTATAAAGCTCTGGGAAAAATTATCAAAGTTGGACTTTATGTATTTAAGAACCAGGAGTATAAACCCGACCCCTATTCAATTTTTAAGGATAATTAAAAAGTTGCATTGGCAAAAGTATTTACATTCAGAAAATATGAATTGTTCAAAATACTTTAATAAACACATGAATGGGTAACAGATGTCAACGCCATCTACTGACCAAAGGGCGAAGCATACTCCTCTCAACTTACGGTGTCACAGACTTGCCGAACTGAAATAATGTTACAAACATTTGGAAATGTATGCCCAATACTTGTACGGACTATTAACAATAGTGTAGTTAATTTCTTAACTAACTTTGTAGAGATTTCACCTAACGACATCTTGTGACCGGTTTCGATCTATATCAGATCTCATCAGACAAGCTTGTCTGATGAGATCTGACTAGCTTGTCTGATGAGATCTGATATAGATCGAAACCGGTCACAAGATGTCGTTAGGTGAAATCTCTACAAAGTTAGTTAAGAAATTAACTACACTATTGACTTTAATAAAGTTTTAATGGATATTTAATCTACAAATATAAGTAAAATATTTAAAAGTGAAAATCAAACAAAACCTTTTTCAGGACCTGTTACAGGAAAGAATGTATTCCCACACAAAATGCTTTCACTTATGTTTGTGGATATCTTAAAAAAAAGCACTAAATGTGCATAGTAATTGTGATACTTGTAAAAATTATAGATCACAGTGCGAATCTTTAGATGTGAATTCTTTGTTAATACATTATAAAGCTTACGACACTACAAAAAATATTCATGGATCGTTGCAGCACCCTCCCGATTTGGAACAACAACGTCAAAAACGAAGTTAACTGATGATTGTAGGACAAAAATAAGGGCGTATCAGAAGCAAAATTGGAACTAATTAAATTACAAATCGAATGTCAAAAAGAAGATCAGGAAATGAAAAAAGACGAACATATTCTAAATATTACACATTTAAAAGAAGTTTATAATGTAGAAATTGAAACAAAAAAGTTAGAATTGGAACTTTTGACGAAAAATAAACCTTTTTTTTACAAAATGAACATAATCTTAAATTATTCTTGCTATTTCACAATGAGTATACTCTTCACTTAACCTTCCTTTTACAGAATACATTTTAAAGTATGTACATCTTTGTTTTATTTATTTGTTTTTAACAACCGTTATTAAATTTATTTTACTATGCTATCCTACAAACAGTATAAATATAACAAATGAAATTTTAAACTTCCTAAATAAACTGAAAAATATGAGAACATAAGTTCAATATTTGTAAATTTTGATAATCTCCAGTCTATGGGCAATTAATTATAAACAGAATTAGGAAATATTAAATAATACACATTTGATATTTTCACAGCAGAACTAAGATGGTCAACACTTTTTAAAATAAAAAAGAAGTTTTTAGTAAAGCAAGTTCTCCAAGTAATTGTTTATCAATTCTTGTCTAATCAAATTTTCATTTTCCTAAAACTGTTCTTCAACTGAAGACCTTAGAGCAACAACGATACAAGCCACAGTCTCGGCAAAAATGAGTTATATGCAGTTTCAACATCAGTAGAAACATATCTATCTAAAAATAAAAGCTAGCGCTATTATAACATAGATGGCGGCACCATTTTATAAAATCCTTATTGCTTTTAAAATGACTTCGACCATTTGAAGCGTAACAACGGTACAAGCCACGTTGTTTTCAACATGGAGTCGCCGAGCTGTTCTACAACTCGAGAAAAATTGTATTATTATGAAGATTCTGATAATGATACGGACACAGATTATGGCTCGGACGATAGTGTGAGGGATAAAGACTATGTGGACAGTGAAGGTGACAGTGAATCTTCTACAGGTGACGATCAACAGGTGGGTAATTAATACATGTGGTTTATCCCCTTGTTAGGTAAAATTATTGTGGCTTAATTTTCTTTTACATATTTTTTGAAAAACAACTAAGCTATATTTTATTAACGTTTATATACTCCATTTGCTTATAACTTGCTCCATTGTGTTACAAAAAAATATATAGTATGTCCATTTGGTGTATATACCCTAAGCATAATGCCTATTTGTGGCTTGTCCCCTTATTGCTTTAAATATTGTTTGATATATTTTTGCACAAAAAAAACAATGTGTTATTCAAAATTATTTTCTCTGTCCTAATATCGTTATAGAGAAAAAAAATTGGTAACTTATATCAGTAGCAGGACTTAACACAGGTTTTCTTTCTTAGGAAAATCGTGTTCCAGATGCCAATAATGCAGAAAAAGGTTCAATGAAAAGAGGAGCACTTCCAACACCAGAAAAATCGGCCCCTTCAAGATGGAGAAAATCAAATCCTGAGCGGCAAAATAGAAATAAAAGGAAAATAAAACGAAATTTGAGCCACGAATATATAAATAAGCGTAAAAGACATGTACCTGAGCGAGAAATTGGCCCTCCTTGCAACTGTAAGAGAAAGTGTCGCGAGACTTTGAAAGGGATGGAATTGCAAGTATTTAATGCCTTTTGGGACTTAGGAAATTACGATAAACAAAATATTTACCTTTTTCCCAAATGAAGTCTGTGCCAAAAAAAGGACATACCCAAAAAAACAAAACGAAATGTATCGTCTCGCAAAGTTTCAATAGAATATTCTGTTAAGATTAACAGTATTGATGTAAAAGTATGCAAACAAGAATTTCTTTCAGTTCACGGTCTCCAAAATTCAAAGAAAAGAATTCAACTTTTGTGCCAACAGATAAGTGAGGGTGTTACTACACCAAAACAGGATAAACGTGGCAAACATCGAAACAGAGCTAACAAGATCAGTGATAGTGACCATGAGAACGTTAAAGCTCATATCATGTCTATTCCCAAATATACTAGTCACTACAGTAGAGAAAAAAATCCAGATAAGGTGTATATAGATCACGACTTATCTATATCTGCTCTTTACCACGACTACTATCTTGAATGGTGTCAAGATAAAGGGTTACATCCTGTGAAAGAAAGCTACTATAGGCACGTTTTTTGCAACGAATTTAACATTGGATTTAAGCTTCCCAAATCAGATACTTGTAAAACGTGTGACTTTCTTGATATTCAAATAAAAAATGCTATTAGTAAAGGAGAATCAGCCAACAGCTTAAAGACTCAGCTTGAACTACATCAGCGTAGGGCGGAGGCGTTACAAAAAAGCCTGAAAGACGAAATTACGAACGCTAAAGAAACCAAAGATACCCTCGTCATAAGTTTTGACTTACAACAGGCCCTACCTGTACCGAATTTAACGGTTGGGCCTGCTTTTTATCTAAGGAAAGCCTGGACATATAATCTAGGTATACATGATTGTATTGAAGATATTGGCTACATGTATATGTGGCCAGAAAACTTGGCAAAGCGTGGCAGTGATGAGATTGCTAGTATTTTATATAAACATTTCAAAGAAAACCCCAGTGGATATAGGAAGCTGGTTGTATACAGTGATAATTGCACTGGGCAAAATAAAAACTGGACTTGTGTATGCTTGTGGCAGCAACTAGTTAGAGAAAATATGTTTCAATCGGTGGAGCACAGATTTCTAGTAGTAGGACACACCCATCTTCCATCTGACCGTGACTTTGCAGTTATTGAAAAATATAAACGCCACCATTTAAAACAAGTTTATGTTCCTGAGGACTGGTATAAAGCCGTTGAAAAGGCCAAGAGAAACAACCCTTTCAAAGTGATCGTCATTCAGCAGCAAGACATTTTGTCTTTTAAAGACTTACAGCACCAAATAGTTAAAAAATCTTTGACTGATAACAAGGAGAAGCTTCAATTTAGTAAAATATGTACATTTAAGTTTATGCAAGACAGTCCAAATATAATGTTTTTAAAACACTATTGGAATGAAAAATATAAATCTGTTAATATTGGTAAAAAGGAGTAAGAACATCAGTACAGCTTACTATAAGAGATTTGAAAATTAAGTACGATGCCCCTATTCAACTAAATCCAAAGAAGCGGTCCAATCTTTCAGCTCTCCTGAGGTACATACCGCCAGTTTATCAGGACTATTATAGAGAAATAATTGGCGTTGTTGAAAATGATATGGATGTTAATCAGCCCGCTGCTGATGAGATCGAACATTTGGACGAATTTAGCGACACTAATGACGAAATTTAAGAACATTTTATTTTATTTACTTTTACTTTGTAATGACATATCGAAAATGTGGTTGTATTTTGAAATAAAATTCATTAAGAGTTTGTTATTATTTTCACCGTTTACTTGAAATCAAGTACTATTTTTGATGTAATAAGGGTACAAGCCATATTTTTTCAAAATTCAATTTTTTTGAAGAATAATATGTTTTCAACTTTTTTCTCTTCCTTTATCTAACAAAAAGGTTGAATGACATAAAACAATACATTTTAACGATTTTATTTTATTTTTGGGTTTTCAAGATTTGGATTAAAGTTTTAACTTGATTTTCTCCAAAAGCAAGTTTTGTGGCATGTAGCGTTGTTGCCCTAGGGTCTTCAACTATATTTTTATTTTCCACATATGCCCCCGGATCATTGACTACTTGTGTCTCTGGATAATTTCTTTCAAGTGTTATGTAGCTACAATAATAGCCAGAACTGTATCCAGGAAGACCTCCATTTTTAGCCTCAGAACTTGAAATCGTCGCTTCCCACACCATACTGTCGTTCTACAACATTACGGGTTCTAATTTGGGACTCGTTACACAAGTTTCTACCACGTGTAATTGTTTTGGCCACTAAAATCATTATGTGATTGTCAAAAGCATAGCCGAGTCGCCTTAAACAAAAGTATTGCCATATACTTCATCATTCAGCTCAGCTTTTAAGCGGCTATTATTATAAATTAATCTATCCTTTAATGGATCCTGGCCAATGAGCAACTATGTTTCTTATATGCGGATTTGTATCAGAGATAGTCAGCACGTTTATTGAAAAGTAGCCTTTTTTTATTTCGAAAGTGCTTAGCATGTTACCCTTCTACAAAAATATTTTTTAATACTTATTTATTGTTAATTTTTAAGTTTTATGAGTTAAATTTTAAAATATTATTTTTTTCCTGGTGATAGTATTCTAACATGTGTACAATCTAAAGCACCAATTACACTAGGATAATTGGCAATACTCTAAAAATAATTTTTAGTTTCTTTAAGCTCTTCTCTAGTCAAAGGCATTCTAATATATGGAGAGTGGCTGCAGCCAAAGATGAAGCCCAGTACGGACTTATGGCGCGGTGGCTTCAACTCTCAGCACGGGTACTCTAGCTGACAATCTAGAAATATCTCTTGATATGTGGCAAACAACTTTTGATGCAGTCTCAGTATCAAATTCCAGTAGCATTAAATCGCAACACAATTAAGATTTATGTTAAGCAACTTAAAGCATGATTCCTAAGTTATAAAATTAAAAATGTGGATGTTTTTAATATTCTTTTGGAAAAGTAGGTACTTGCTGGTTGGTATTTCTTTGAAGATGTACGCCAATTTGTTAAAGAAGTACATCCATAAAGGTTTTTGAAATTCTAAACCCATTTATATACTCCTGATCTACCCAAATTTCCATGGTATTAATACGATTACGAAAAATTTGGCATCTTCTTGGATTTTCTATTATATTTATATTATCTAAAGCGTCGTCCTCGTCGAATAGTACATCCTCAAATGAGGCTATCAGAGCAAAAGTGGCCTAAGCCACAAATTTACAAAAATGAGTTTGATACAGAAATATTTAGTTCTTAAAGTATATTTTAGGTTAAAAGCGGCCTATGCCACCTTTGGCAACATTTCAAGAGATGGCACCACCTAATCTTTTTTTGCATTGCATTAAAAAGTTTTCACTAGAGAGCAGCACTGGCCTAAGCCACAAATTGTGGGATAGGCCACTGTTGCTTTATAATTTTAGTATAAACCAGTGTAAACAAAGCAGGTTGATTTTTATTGATTCTGTTAATTTAAAGTTGTGTAAACCCAAAATACAAGAAGTAGTTTAATTACTAAAATAAGCATGGCTTCCACATCATATACATTCACAGGTAAGTGGTCTAATATTCTAAAAATTGTGAAAAGTGTTCTTAGGTTGGGTATTACGAGCTTGCTCATTTTAAATGCCTTCTATTTCTCTGTTGTGTTTGTGAGTCATTACCAATAAAACATCTTTTGATAAATAGTTTTGTCTATTGTAGGCATTAAATTAAACTGCAAAGCAAGCAAAAAGAGTCAAAATGATAAAAATCGTTTAGCATGAGGTAAATCATTTTTTTGTTTTAGAATCTGAGGAAGAGCTTGACGAACCTTTTCAAGATTCAGGGTCTGAATATCTTCCAAGTGATTTAGAGTCTGAGCGAAACATGTCTCTTGAGTTTGACTCTGAGCCCCAATACACTGAAAATGATGCAGAGCAGCAGAAGAGATCTCGAAAGCGCATAAGAAATGAAAACAAGTGGAAACGCAACGTGACGAAAACTAAAAGGAACCTTGGAGAAGCATACGTGAGTAGGAGATCAAGAAAACTTGTTCCCGCAAAAGTTTTCAATAATGTAGAAAACTGCTGTACAGATCTTTGCTGGCAAAAGATTCTCCCAGAGCGACAAAAGGCTATTTTCAAAGCGTTTTACAAAATTGAATCATTTGATTTAAAGTCGGCTTACCTTTTCTCTTTGGTTGATGTTGTGAATAAATCAAGAGTCTATACCAATAATGGTAATAACTCCAGAAGACAAAAGACCCGTATATTTTATTTACAAGATGACGCAGGTGACAAAATCAAAGTATGTAAAAGCTTTTTTAAGGGAGTACTTAAAGTCTCAGATGGTAGAATAAGCAGAGTTTTGGTCAACAAAACAAAAGCCATGCCTGCTCCGACAGATGGAAGGGGGAAAAAACCTTCTGCTAATAAAACGTCGGATCATAAAGTCGATAAAGTTAAAGAGATCATTGAAAAGTTTCCAAGCTATCAGTCGCACTATTCCAGGAAAAAAAATCCAAACCGGAAATACTTAGCCCCAGATTTAAATTTGAGTATAATGTATGACCTCTATAAAAAAGAACTAAGTTTACAAAACGAACCACCTGTATCAAAATACATATTTTGTGACATTTTTTCAAAGCAATTCAACCTTCATTTCCATGCACCTGTTTCAGATTCTTGTAAAAAGTGCGACTTATTTCAAAATAAATTAAAATTTGAAATGGACGTCGAAAAGAGACAAAGTTTAACAACTGAAATGGAGTTACATCAAAGAAAGGCTCAAGGCGCTCGAGAGACAATGATCCTGAGGTCACTGCAATTGTTTTTGACTTAATGAAAACACTTCCGACGCCAGTGATTTCCACCGGAATTTGTTATTACAAAAGGCAACTCTGGACCTATTGCCTGGGCATACATAACTTGGCTACCAATGAGTCATTCATGTACATCTGGAATGAATCTATTGCATCTAGAGGTCCCCAGGAAATTGGTTCCTGTTTGCTGCATTTTATTAACAATCATGTTAAGACAACAAAATTATTGATGTACTCGGACCAATGCGGTGGCCAAAATAGGAACATTAAAATGGCACTGCTATGTAACTACATTGTTTCCTCTCATGATTTCATTGTGGAAGAAATTAACCACAAATTTTAGTCAGTGGACACTCATACCTACCTTGCGACCAGGATTTCCGTCTTATTGAAAAACAGAAGAAATATTTTAAAGACATCTACGTGCCAGATAGCTGGGAGACCGTTGTTAAGGCAGCAAGAAAAAAGTCCCTTTTAAAGTTGTTCAGATGACATCCAAAGATTTTACTCGACTGTCAATTTAGAGAAGAATATAACAAATCGAAAAATTTCCGAAAATAAATTAAAAGTGGAATGGATGAAAATCCAATGGCTGCTTTTAAAAAGTTGTATCCATTTAAAATCTTTTTCAAATACTCAAATCAAAATTTTGCTCCATTTGATTCAGTTGACATGTCTAAAAGGAACTCTTCTAGCAGTTTTGAAGAGCTGAATCTGCTATATCCAAAAGGACGTAAAGTTGATGTTAAAAAGAAGAAGGACCTTTTGGATCTCATATGTTTTATTCCCCCTATTCATCACGAGTTTTATAAAAACCTGAAAACGACTGATGAACAAGAAGATGAGATTTATTCTGATAGCGATGAAAGCGAAGGCGATAATTAGTTAATAATGTGTTTATTTTGTATTAGTCTCTTAATAAAAACTACTTTTTTTGAAATTGTTTATTTTTCCTGACTGTCCAGTTATTTTTTCAATAATGGCCTATCCCAAGGAACCAACTGATTTCCTTGTACAATAACAATTTTTCATTAATTCAAAAGTGGTTATTTTCATAAAATTTAAATCATATTTCAAATACGACATCTTATAAAAATTGTTGCAGTGAAAAAAAACTCAAATTAAAACAAAAAACCTTATTTACAGAGAATCAAAAACGCGAAAATTTAAATCGCCTTTTTCTCAAAACTATCATTTTGGGCTTAAGCCACTCTTGCTCTGATAGCCTCAAATATATCTAACGCCTTCATTTTTATTTATTAACCTGAGGATTGTGAGTAAATTCCTGCTCCATGTACGAGTTATGGATTACCCTAGGTTAACCTACGATTTGAAGGTAATCCTTTGCTACACAACTAGCTTTTTTTGAAATATGAAGATTAACTTGCAATTTCAGATTATTCTAACCTATAAATTGGGCCAAGGAACAAGACTAGATCACATTGAAAATGTTATTTATAAAATAAACTTCTAATATACGCTACATATTTTTATATAAACATTTCAGTCACAGTTTGACCAACCTCTTAAGCCCCACCCCCATCCTTAAACAAAATCTTAAATGCCAACATAGCCCTTGTGGCATCTTTCTGAAAAGCCTAAAAAAATGCTGTTCGTTGGTCGTAAAAAAAATTAAATACTACCCTTAAGCCATACAAAACTACAGTTTACAATGGAGACTAAAGTGAATGGTAAGATTACATTTTTAGATATTACGGTGCAGAAGAAAAATGACAATCATATCCTGACTAACTGCAGTGGGACTCTAATAAATAGAAAAATATGTTCGCATAGAAAAGTGACGTAAATTTCGAAAAGTTTGTACTCTGATACTGGTTTCTAATGTAATCCTCCTTCTCCGCCACCTCTTGTAGAATCGCTTCCAAACGACAATTTAAAGCTGTCGAATTCCATTTGCCTTAAAGAGTTGGAGTATGACAGCTTTTTTAAAAAAAGATGCCCTACTCCTTAAACGTATTTTTGCGTCTGTCATATTATTGATAATACCATAACCTTAAATTGTGAATGTGAATCATAAAAGAATTTTTGAATTTATTTGATTTGCGAACACTATATAACAATGGGAAAAACGAAAATGAGAGTGAGTCAGGATCATTGGCGAATAATTCTAGAATATGCTGATTGACATCCAAAAATAATAACAAATAGGTTTTCTGACCACCTCCAAGAAAAAATAACTCCAAAACAACTGTGGGAAAAGTTGGTAAATCAGTTAAACTCACTAGGACAAGGCTTGCGGACTGTTGAGAAATGAAAAAAAAAAAAGTAGCTGATTGAAATCAAAAACCAAAAACAAAGCAAGCCAAAATGCCAAAAGAGTTTACCCAGACTGGCGGAGGTCCTTTAAATAGCACACCCTTAACCACTCTTGAAGAGAAACTCCTTTCAATAATGGGTCAGAGTGCTACATTTGGAGACAACAGTGCTATTGAAAAGGGTGAAATACGAATTATATTACTTTTATAAGTTGTTAATGCTTTTAGGAATAATAAAATATTGTTTTGTTAAGCATAAATAATGTTTTAAAGCACAATGAAAAATAATTTTATCGTCAAAATTTTATACTCCTTCTAAAAAAATTAATTTTACTCTATTGCCAGGACCTTGTTGCTATATTTATCTTTCTTTGCGGGCATTAAAAGAAAACGAGTGGTAAATGATAAAAGAAGAGTGAAAAAGTTATTTATGATGGTCTTGTAAAGAGATCAGAGGTCCACATAGATGTCGATGATCACGATTACTTTCAAGTATTGGGAGAATGTTCTAGTAATCAAACTTGTGATAATGTTGCTACAGAAAAAGAAGAATCTAGATCTCAGTCTAATATTTAAAAAGCACATAGGGATCCAAAAAGTAACAAAAGACTTGTACAGGGTGGCCGGTTTAAGAGGGGCCTATATCTTATCTCGAAATCTATGAGTGTTACAAAAAAATGTAAATACAAAGTTGTTTCCGGTAAAAAGATCTTTTTTTTTTTCGATTATTTTAATTATCGCTCTATTTTTTACAGGGTGGTCAAATAAAGTTATATTTTTTTTTTAAAAGGAACACCCTATATTTATTACATTTTGAAATAGCCCGGGTTTATTTCTCCTCTGCTAAT
>JAHBCN010017539.1:0-18126 GCA_019359885.1 Listronotus oregonensis
CCTATTATTTATTTCTGAACATGAAATTTCTGACGTGCTGACTCTCCGTTGATAAGTTGAAATGGAAGGTCGGTTAATTCGGTAATGCCGGGTTTTTTGCTGAAGTACGTGAATCTGTGGGGGAAACCATTAAAAAATGTATTGTACGGGGGGACAACTTTTCCCAAAAATTTTTTTTGTAATTTTTTTTTGTTTAAATAATTTTTGTTAATTAGTAGAAACTTTGGGTTTTAAAAAAGTTAATGATACATTAGTAATTGCTAATTAATTAATAATTTTTTTTTTTAAAATTCTGAAAATTTTTTTTAAGGGGGCCCGGGGGAGACAACTTATTTAAAAATGAGTCCAAACATACCCGAAAATGTTGGTTTTTTTTAAATTTTTGTTCATTTCTTACGTTTCCGGGGCCCCCAAAATGGAAAAATTAGTATTTTGAAATTTTTGTTACAAAAAAATGACAACAGATACATTAAAAACTCAAGGGGAAAATTTTGCTTATAACTAAAAATAATCAAAAAAAATTTTTCCCTTTGGCGTACCAAATTAAAAAAAACTCTCTATTCGTACGCACGCCACTAAAAAAAACAACGAATTTTGATAACAGTTTAAAAAATGTCAAAAAATATTTAATTTCCGTTCCGAAGGATTCAAGGAAGCAAAAATTTTATTAATTATAAAGCAAATTGTTTGTAATATTTCTTATAAAATATTTTGGGTTTTTTATTACGTTTGCTACTTTAGTGTCCAAATTTCAACATTTTTTTAAAAACAAGCGGTATTATTTTTTAAATATATTTGGGAATTCCAAAAAAATTTGAAAATTCCATAAAACCAGTAATATAATGAAAAAGGTAGATGCTTTTAAAACCAAATTTTTAGAAGTTTTTTAAATTTTTTAAATAAAAAAAACAATAGGGGTTCCCCGTGACTTTTTTCACTTCTTTAAGAAATTTTTTTTTTTTAAAAGGCCGGCTGATAATGAGACCTAACTATAAATTTTCCCCCCTTATTTTACATAAAAAAAAATCAATAAATTAGCAAAAAAAAGTTGCAAGTATTATTTTTATTTTGATAAAAGGGGAAATTTTAAATATAGGATTGGATATTCAATAAAAAAAAAGGATTACTAAATTTGGGGGACCCCCTTTTTTTTGAAATTACAAAAAATATATTTTATAAATGAATTTAGTTATTTTTTTTGCCCCAAAAATCCTTTTTTTTATTACACAAAAAAAAGACTTTATCTGTCTTAAAACGTGATAAGTTGGTAAGTATTTCTATTTTTTTTGCCTTTCTTGCCTTTATTTCTTTAAAACTTTAACAGTTTATAACTTTTTTGGTATTATTACAGTTTCCCCTTTTTTTTTTTTGTTTCTATTTCTCTTAAACAAACGCACTTCCAACATTACGGTTATGTCCTGTACCCGACAGGATTCATCCATCGGGCTTTATACCCCCAGCACGTGAGAGATAGCCCCCCATATTTCGCTGGGTCTCAAAAATAATATTCACATCTCCTCTACTGCCAATCCGGCCTTTATTTACCTCTATTGCCATTTGTTATCAATGATTATTGTTGTCGATATGCCCCAAATGGGGTTTTTGGGCCCCCAAAAATTAAAATTCCCAAAAAGGGGGAAACCCGAACATTGCATTCGAAAGTTAATGTTTTATTTTTTAAAAGGGAATATTATTTTTGGAGCTTGTGTATTGGAAAAAAAGTGAAATCAACGAAAAATTTTTAAAAAAAATTTAAAATTTCCCTTTCTACAATTTTATTAAAAAAAAGTTTTTTTTAAAAAATTGGGGATAAGTTCATTAAACATTTAAATAACCCCCTTTTGGGGAAAAACCTTAAACCCATAAAGGTAATTGTTTTGCACACTCTTTCAATTAAAATAATATATACAGGGTGATTTCTTTAGAAGATATAATGTCCTCGATTTTTTTTTTCTTATTGGCAGCACCCATTTTGAGCATATTTGTTAGTTATTTAATATTAAACTTCGTTAAATAGTTTTTTAATTTAGTTTCTTAAATAATTAATTTTAATCTCTATATCAAAGAACCGTATTTATAGTGTTTATCCAAAAAAGAGTTATTTTTTATCAAATAGTTAAATTAACGAAATGACAAAAAAAATCTTAACATGATTGGATTTGGAGATAAGAGGCATAGCCAAAACAAACTAGTTCAGTATTCAATAAAATTTTTCCTGATGATAATTTCGTTAAGAACATATTTTTTTCTTTTCTTTTAACGGCTATGTCAACAGACACAACTACCCTTATTGCGCTACTAAGAATTCCCAATAAATAAGGAAATATCAAATTCAAAATCCCCAGAAAGTGAATGTATGGTGCTGCATACTTGCCAGAAAAAATTCGGTTTTTCCCCCCTTTTTGTGACGTAAACCCAACTGTTAAAAAAATTTCATTTTTTTTAAAAAATTTAATACCTTATTCTCACAAAAAGTTTTTATTCCTTGGACGAGCCTAATCTTTTGAGAAATTGCCTTTTCTTCCCATTATGCGGTTTTTGTTTAGATGAAGTCCTTCGTAATCGTTGGATTGGAAGACGGGGGAAAATTAAGTGGCCACCCATTTCTTCGGATTTAAAAGGCCCGAATAACTTTTTGTGTGGATACTTGAAAATTTAAATGAACGTTAGAAAGCCACATACTTTAAAAGAAAAATTCGTCACCAAATATACAATTTATACATTCTAAAGTTATTAAAAATGTTTAAAAATAATTGGTCACTGTCAAGTAGCCAAGGTTTTTTTTAAAATTTAAAGGAAAAAATTTTGTTGTTTTTAAAAAAATTTAAAATTTTTTTTAAAAAATTTTTTTTTTAAAAAATTTTTTAAAAAAATTTTTCTCTTGTTTTATTTTCTTTCAACCTTTTTTTCAAAAAAAATCCCACCGGATTAAAAAAATGGGGGTTTTTTAAAAGGGGGGCAAAAAAGGGGGTTTTTAAATTTAAAAAAAACTATTGTTGATGTTAAACCTTATACAGAAATCAACCTTTAAATAACAATTCTATATGAAAAAAATGCTCATAAAAAAACTCTACGGGTTTGAGCGTTTTTTTTAAAGTTATTTCTTAAATTTTAAACGAATTTATCTAATCCACTACTGTAGAAATACACTGTACCAATTGCCTTAATTAAAAGAATACTATGGCACCAATCTGCCTAAATATTATTTTAATAAATGATAGTTATTACTCTTTTTAAACCTTTGCCAAATGGAAAATGTATTTTTTTATTTGCTCATCAAAAATGAACAATATTAAGAAATATAGTGCATCCGAAAGTATTTATCGAAGGTGGTTTAATGAACACAATCTGTTGTATTGGATACCGTAGTTCAAATAAATGCTTTTTTTATTGGTACTGGGGCTTGGGTACTAGGGCAGGTTTATGCCTGAGCGTGTTACAACTTTAAAACACGCGCGTGTTTTAAAGGTTACCATGGTACATCAATCAACAACACGAGAAATGTGAAGTCTAAAATGGCATTGCCAATCTTAGATAGAAAAAGTTAATAATGAGAAAAGCAAACCAAAAAAAAGGCAAGATAAGGTTAAAACAATTTACATAAGTATTTTGGTATCAATATAAACCCCTTTGTTGTACTTTTGCTAATGTTATTTTTAAATATAAAGGAGCAGCAAAAAGGAGTTATAAAAAAAAAAAGTATTTAACTATAAAAAAAAGCCTATTGTTTTAATGTAACATATTTTATAAAAATATTTTCTATAGATTTGTGGTGGATTCATATTTTAATAAGTTCTTATCAGGTTACTAGTCTGGAAAGTTTCTAAAGAATGAGACCAGTTTGGTCCTGGCCCCGGGGTATAGCGAACTGAGTGTCTTCAACAAATATTTTTACCTTCCTGAGCTTAACGTACAGAATAAAATACCAAAAAGTAACTTTATCTTTTGAAAAACTTATGGAAGGGTAAATATAAAAATATATTTACTTTGGATGGTTGGCCTATGTTGCATATTTTTACCGCTTTGTGAATTTATATTTGCTTTTTATATCAATAATAATTAATTGGCATTGTCTTAGCTACAAAACATTATTTTTTTCTTTGTTTGTTCAAGACCACCTTAGCTACCTCAGCCTTACATATTTTTATTCGGAACCATCGAACATTTTAGGGCAAGCCAATATTGTTTTTTAACAAATACTAATAAAAAGGGGAATATTTCTGGAGAACATAAAGGCGTTGAATTCCGAAGCAAGAACTGTGGCAATAAAAATTTTCTCGATCGTTTCTACATTGCCGAATACCGCTTTTTCCATGTCATAGTTATTGTTACGAATGTTAATAACGACAGTTCGAACACTTGCTAAGACACTTTTTCCATCATTATTTTGCTGATATAGAATTCACAAGCAGGCACTTATATATTGTTAAAATAATTGGAATCACTTCTAACAACTTTGGTGTGTCTGACAAGATGTTCTGATCGTAATAATGAATCAAGTCCAACGTGTATGTAGTAAACTTGTCAAGTTGGTTAAAGTGATAAAATGCTTTTTGACTGATGGGTTTTAAGGGTTCTGGTTTTCTTTATTTTTTGTTTTATTTATATACTTTTATTCTCTACCGTTAAAAAAACTTTATGCACATTGTGTACTTGACATTAAGTATGCAATATTTTTTTTAGATAAACATATTACCCTTATTTTTTTTTGCAACGAATCTTGAACATGTTACTTGTTATCATTAAAATAATTTGGATAAATTCAATTAAATGAAAAATTGGATGGCATTGATTATTAAAATTATAAATGGTTACAGTAAACATTACACCAGGAAACCAATCCTAAAGAGAAACACGGATTAGTGAACATACCAACCAACAAAAAGTCTAAAAAACAAAAGGTACCTTAATTACTGGCTTTTTGCCCTATACCGCAGAGCAAAACTATATAGCCCACTCAATATACACAAAATTTTCTCAAAATCTAGAATTTACCCGCAGGGAATTAAAATTTTGGCTTTAGATATTTTAACAGTAGAGGTATCGATGCAAACAAATGTATCCATAGATATTCACATATGGTTACCTGTGCACATCTGTATTTACTCAAATTTTTATTATTTTAATATAACTTTTTGAAAAATCAAAATATATACAAAAAAAAAGTCTCATACAAAAGTTGTACCTAAGGTCTTATGCTACAACTTTTATTTTATTTTTTTTAAATATTTTTATTTATTATGGAGGTAAAGCGAATTTTTTAATAGAGCCAATTGTACAGGTTTGTAAGAGGTCCCTTTTTTACCAACATTATTTTAACGTAACTCTTTAAAAAATGAAGATGGGGGAAAAAAATTATAGATAAATTGCTAAGCTAAAACCTTTGTATAATTTTGTTTTTTATTTTATTAACTTATGTAGTTATAGGCTATTTATAAATTGAACTATTCTTATAGTCGTGTACAAACTAGCGTTATATTTGTCTAACATCCGTTTCGAACTGCAATGCTTGTTTAAACATTTTTTTAAAAGTAGTTTTATTACAGAGATATACTTAATTGTAGGGATAACATATTGTTATACGCGTGAGTTACACCTTAAAAATATTAATTCATTCTACTGCATATGGACAGCTGAGGCTTTTTTTTGCTAATTAATTATTTAGAAAAAATAAGATATAAATTTGTAGATCTTCACAAAAATTGATATTGTCATTGTTTTTTTTTAGGAAAAGTTGCATTTTGTTGATTTTCATTTATAAATTTTAACATCATCTCTTTGAATCATTTAAATGGTTATCATATTAACATCCCAACAGCCTTAATATCTTATTTTTATCTTATTTATTACTGGATGAAGCGTTCACCTTGTTCTTTACTATAGTCTCCTAAATTCTTTGGGAATCGATTAATATGGAAAGTTAATAAGTAAACTCATATTATATCCCAACTTTTTGTAGCTCTTTAAAAGTTCTTGGGCTATATATAAACATATAAAAACAACATTCTTTAAAACCCTTGCCAAGAATTTTGTTCTAAGCTTGTCATAATTTTTTCAAAGTCTGTATCCTTAATCAGTTTCCTAATATTAGGTCCCATAATCAAATACTTCAGAAGGTCATAGACAAAGAAACGTTTACCATTTTATGGTTATGCCTTTACAAACTGTTTAATTAAACCAATTTGATGTGATATGGTGAAAGCATTACTTTGTCGGGATCTGTCAAAGTGGGGTACATTTTTTACTTCAACTGATTATTCGTCCCTATGCGCCAATCAGATTTTGCCCAATGTAAATTTTGGCCTCTACTATTCCATTTACAATGTAACATATTTTGTCCAGATTATCCTCTCATAATAATTAATAAAGATTTCTTACAGTAGATAATTGGGTCACGTTATCTATACAGGGTGTTTCAGAAAACATGTCCCAGCGATAAATGGGAGATTCCTTGAACAAAAAGAAGCCAAATGTTGTATAAACCTTTCTCTAAAATGGCCCTATTTTAAAGATTCATGGTGTAAAAGAATTCTTAAAATTGCATTTTTCTTCTTATCATTAATAAAGGTTTTTCGATTCCAATGAAACTGGGTTAGTTAAAACACTGACCAAAATACTATATGGATCAGTGGCCAATTTTAATAATTTTTTACAATTATTTTATTAACAACTTTTTTGGTATTATTATTAATTATAATTTGGTACATGCCTCTTATTTTCAGCTTTGTCCTACCCAAAGGAGGTTTTTTTGAAATATCTCGATAAATTTAACGGCTCTCGACACCTTCTAATTTTAAACCTGCGTGGTACGAAAATAATTTTAAAAAAGGTTTAATTAAATTTAATTAAAAGGCAATAATAATTTTTACAAAAAATATTTAAAGTGTTTACCCCTTGCTAAAATACATGCATTTAAGATTTATTTAATTGATCTTTTGTGAAAACTAGTAGTGTTAATAATTTTAAATAATAAGATTTTTCGTACCACCCAAGCTTAAAATTGAAATATCTCGGAATCCGTTAAATCTATCAATTCCGTAAGTATCTTTTTTTGCAGAATTAAACAGAAAATAAATTTCATGTAACAATTTATCAATAATAATAATAACACCAAAAAAGTTATGATAAAATAAGGGTAACAAAATGAATAAAGCTGGCCTTAGGTAAGCCAATGATCAATAATAGTAACAAAACTTTATCATGAAGAGGTGTATCTCGGTCAATGTTCTAACTATACCAATTCTCATTCAAATCGAAATCAATTTAAAAATATAGGGAAAAATGCAATTCTACATTTTTTTTAACTTGTCTTAAAATGAGGTCATTTCGGAGCTTTGTTTATAAAACATTTTTGTTTTATTTTTTGCCAACGATTCTGCCATAAGGCGTTGTTCAAGGTTTTTTAAAAACACCCTGGATAGATAATAAAAAAAGAATTAAAAAAATTGTACATGATTCGGCAAAACGGAGTATCGAATTATATTGTATAGGTTATTTAAAGATGTTCAAAAAACTGTTTTATCGCAGATCTGTGTTATTTTACATATGTCAAATTAATGTCATTTTACCTGGAATGCTTTTAATTCTTGGTTAAACTGAAAGATAATCCAGTTCAAAAGAATATTAAAACCTAAACTGTATAGCAGGGTCTAGCATTGCATAGTATTGTCTAGAATAGAACCCAATTCATTATTTTTTAACGTAAAATAATATAATTGCTGCTATTAGAGAAGCTTGCAAACAGTGGCGGCTCGTGGTCAATCTTTCAGGGAAATCATTAGTTAAAATTACAAATGCATATGGCTTACCTAACTCATTTTTAGTTAAAAAAAAACATGACTGGTGGATTCAATTTTAGGCATGTTATTTTACACAAACGTTTACTCCAAAGAAAAACAAGAAAGAAAATTCAAAAATAAATGAATGACAAACAAACACCTCGAAAAATGCGTAATTTTCCTCTTCGCGGCTGTTGACCCAGACTATGCGATTACACTGCTTCGGAAATCAGCCGAAATAGCCCAATCGTAAATTAGATCGGGAATACTCGACTCGGCTCCGTTTAATACAATACGGTCAATGCAGGCTGACAGCCCGACTTTTTGCCAACGAACGAAATCCAGTAATCGGTCAACGAGCTTATATGCTTAGAATAATAAAGGGAAATTTGAAAGATTGAAAAAAATATATATATATATATATATTTATATATATCATTATTATGTTTCTGTTCGGAAATATTAGTAGAAAATATTGGGAGGTCATTGACCAAATGACCTAATGGAGGCGGCGCCACTGCTTGCAAGTATTAAATCTTAATAATAATATTGTTTTAAATCAATTTAATAAGAAAGGTATAAAACTATCAAAGTGTCAAATATGAGTGCAGTGTTTAAATTTATATTTAAAAAGTTTAGGATAACGCATGTCTAAGAATTCTCCTTATTCTTTGCAGGTGGCTGTAAAATTTTGGGATATACATGTTGATACCGTTATATTAAGTGTAATAGGCAAGGAAAATCCTAAAATATTTAATAGGGAGTTTGCAGGTTACTTTAGCATACAAAATTTTATGTTTAAGGGTGAAAGAATACTAGTTTAAAAGAAAAATGTTTTCCGAAAAAAATATTATGTATATTAGAATGATGGTCGATTAATTGTGTTGAATAATGCTCACAAATTATAGATTTAAATGAGTTTTTATGGCTGGCTTATCGCTGTTAAGGAAAATATAAAGAAAAAAAAACAAATAATAAACACTTGTGTTTAAAATAAAATTAAAAAATGAAAAGCATTAACATAAAGATAAATAACACAAACACAATATTCAACACTATTAAAAATATTTAATAAGCTTTTAAAAATTTAATATCTTGTACAGGGTGTAGCAACTTTAGACATAATTATTGGGATTTAGGAAAATGTAGGAAGGTTAGATTGGGGCAAAGCTAAATATTTTATTGTTTGGTAAAACGCAGTTTTAAAATTGGATAATAGCAAAATATTTTAAAAGATATATAGAAAATATTAAAACCCTGGACTTTTCTTTTATTGTTTCCTGGCGTTACTTAAAAAGATACTTTAAAACATACCATTTTTAGAAAGGTGGTATTACTTATTTTGTTAGTTCACGATTCAAAACCTTTGTAAAATTCTAAAAAAGGGCTTAAATGTCTGTTTACTGATAACTATAGGCCTAACCATTAGAATTTCGAAAATTGTAGAAAGATTGGTTGTTTTATTTATTGTTTGGTAAAACGCAGTTTTAAAATTGGAAAATAGCAAAATGGTTTTAAAAATATATAGAAAAAATTCAAATTCTGGAGTTTGTCTTCTATTGTTTTCTGGCGTTATTTAAGAAGAAACTTCAAAAAATAGCATTATTAGTCAGATGGTAATATTATTTTGTTACTTTACGATTCGAAAATTGTTTAAAAATCTAAAAAGCGGCTTAAATGTCTGTTTACTGATAAATATTTTGTAAGTAAAAAAAGGACTAATGTTTTATTAAAAATTAAATTAAAATAAACTATAAGAAATAAAAACGAATTATGGTATTATCTACTAAATGTTAGTATAGTATAGTTCCATAAATCAAATTTAAGACAACCGAGAAAGGCTGTTTTAAAACTGTTTGCGATACTAAAACAAACTATACTTAAACATGGGAATAGAGAAAAAAATAATTGACAGGATACGAGGAATAAGTTAAATTATTAGATAAATATGACCAGTCTAATCGTACATATAATTAAAAAAAAAATGTTAGTTAAAAGCGAACGCAATTGAAAGTATTTTATACCTAACTTATTCTTGTTTTATTAAAAGTATTAAAAAATAATTAATGCTCTTACTTTTACTACATCTTATCATTTAAGCATATTAAAAATTGCTATATTATTATGTGTTCCTTGGCATAATCTTTCAGACAAATTTCTTACACCTAGTAGAGATATTTATTATTGAAATGTATAAGAAAAGACATTTTAATTTAGCTTATTCGTGTTCCATTTAAATGTTCCATTTACATCATAACACAAGAAGTTTATGATGATGTATTGCCTTAGAATTTCCTTTTTGTTATTACGTTTCATCTAGCTGGACCAAAACCCCGTCTGGCTAAAGTTGTAATCGCCAAACGATAATATCATTTGATGGATTGCTTTCGATTCACGAAGGTGAATTTTATTGCTGCGCTTTATATATAGAAAGTTGAAAGGTTATGGGCTCGATGCTCTCCGCTTTGCTACTCAACGAACGGTCAATAGCTGCAACTTATCCCCTCATATCGAAATTCAAAGTCTGATTTATCTAGCGGCCAAAATTGATTGCCTGATAAAAAATGTAATGGCAAAATATTTTCCGGTCTATAGCAGTAACGATAATATTAATAATGAAAAAAGTTTGCTCTTGATTTATGATAGCTTTAAGAAAAGTGTGATATTGATTTCTGAGGAGAAGATAAAACACTGTATCGCAGTAGGTAAAAGAGAAGAAACACAAAATATTTACCCATTAAAAAAAATCGAAAAAGTGTTTGCAATACATTGAAATGAAAATAAATACTTTTAAATAAAAACTTTTTGGGATGGGGTCAAATAACTTCTGTTGCATAATATTATTGACTAAAATGCGCAGTAACTGCGTACTACTGTATTATTTACTTGAAATTAAATGGTATCAATTGATACCCATGGTTTTTAAGATAGGTAAAACTTAGGCCTATATTTTTTTATCACACAGGGTAAGTCGCAATAACAGAAGGGTGACAAATAAAAAAAATCAAAATTTCAAAAGCAAAGTGACTAACAGCACTCAAGGTGTTAGCATACCGTGCTGATGAGTGAATGACAGCCTGTGCCTTAAACAGGTATCTCCAACGGTGCCTCTGAGATACAGAGTGACCTCTCAGAGTAATTAGTCTTACTGCGGTAATGCGGAGCTCTGCTGTGGTTGACTATTACTTCCCTAGCTCCAAACAGAAAGCGGACAGAACCGCTTTCATAGAAAAAAGTGATAAAGGCTCGCTGACCGAAACGGATAAATCCCTTTCGAGAGGTGCTACCCAAGGCCACAAGCAGACAAAGGTGTGCCGACCAAAATGGGTGAATCCGTTTCAAAAGGTGCCCCTGAAGTCACCGACGCCTGTTTTGCGGGCTAATCCATCCCGGACAAACAGGTGCTTAGGAACGGATCCCTGAATCCAAACAGAAGGCGGACAGAACCGCTTTTAGAGGGAAAGGGTTCCCTGGCTTTAAACAGAAAGCGGATAGGACTGTTTTTATATGGTAAGGCCGAAGATGCGGCCTCAGAGGGAACATATGGTTTCTGTAACAAGGACCTGGTAGCTACCACGTCACTAGACCGGGAGAGGAAGGCATGACTGATCTAATCGTCTGCTCGTCATACTCTTCAGGAGACAGGGACACCAGAACACATATTGTGTTCGTGTCCGGTGGCGACACGAGTAAGAGGAGATGTAAGAACTCTCTCCCAATCTGATATCGGATTTATTGG
This sequence comes from Listronotus oregonensis, assembly GCA_019359885.1. Classification (NCBI taxonomy): domain Eukaryota; kingdom Metazoa; phylum Arthropoda; class Insecta; order Coleoptera; family Curculionidae; genus Listronotus; species Listronotus oregonensis. The sequence goes on from JAHBCN010017539.1 coordinate 11,518, forward strand.
AAGTTTAATCCTATTGGGAGAAATATAAAAAGGTGTGAGCCACAATAGACCGAGCGGTTGCAGTGGAGGGCGTAAAAAGTACACTCACTTTAAACCTAATAGTGACGTAATGTGTAATGTGTGTTAGAACTAGAACGCTTTATATTCACTTTAAGTTAGAGTCGTTAGGATAAGTAGTTGCAGTAGATATATTTATTCTGCAGTGCGCCAGGAAATTCAAGAAGTAAAAGTAAGCAGACCTAGTAGCGGTAGCTAGTCCATAAGATAGCAATATAATCTTACTGTAAACTGGTGAACTTAGAATCTAAAAAGTTTCCAATTTGATCAACATTTTCAATTTGTAGGTAGGACCTAGACGAAATTCCTTAAAAAGGCTTGGTATGAATATAGACATTAAAATAATAATGTCTTGGTCTAATTTTTTTAAAAGTGTTATACTAGCCTTAAAAGGTAACATGTTTCACCATTTATTTAAGAATCATACTATGCCTCCAAAGGCATCATTATTTATATTTCCAATATAGCAGAAAGACACTAAAGCAATATTTGGGATTAACACACAATATCCTTAGCCACAGCAGGTTCAAAATAGGTTGATTCCTCTTTCAAGCCAGAAAGCATTTCTTTCCTTCTAGTCTGTTTACTCTGATGTATCTCAAATTAGAAGCTTTATGGAATATTGTTTCTATGTCTAGGGTATGACGTCTCTCAAAACGCATTTTTGATTTTATCGTAAGAAGATTCGTTCGATTTATTAAGGATCTCATTCTTACAGAAAAGCTTTCTTCCTTTGCACACCGACAAACTGTTGGGATTTTTCTCTCTTTAATAGTTATTTTTAGGGCCTTAGTTTCTCAAAAATTAGCCAAAATAATTCATTTTTTTATTAGCATTCAGTAAAGTAAGACGAAGTGCCACCCTTACAGATTTCTTTATAATCCATCTGGAGAGACCTTAAATTTCCCTTTTTGTATCTGTCTTCTTTTCTAGGGTGTCTTACTGTGGAACCTGCTGTCTTCGGAGGTTTTCGCTTTCCCTTCAACCCTTTAGAGCTTTAAGTCCCATGTTCTTAAATTTTCTTTTATTTTAGTTTAGAAACTCACGGTGCCTAGGCATCAAGCCATTTTAAACTTTATGGCAGAGTTATCTTTTTCACCTATTATTCCTGGCCTGGCTGGCTAATTTACATTTAAAACATCTTTGGAGACTATTGTTACTTGAAATATATATATTTTTTAAACTATGGCCATAAATTTAATTATTTACACCCAGGATTATTATTCAAATACATAAATGCACCTATCTTGACCTAGGATTAATACACCCACGTAAAAAGATAATCATTGTTCTGGAATCTTTAGGGCTTTAGTTTCCAGAAATTAGCCAAAATAATTTATTTTTTATTAGCATCCAGTAGAGCAAGACGAAATGCCACCCTTATACATTTCTTTATAATCCATCTAGAGCAGGGGTCCACAAACTACGGCCCGAGGGCCACATCCGGCCCGCGGACAGATTTTGTCCGGCCCGCGGAGAGCTAGTATACTTGAAAACTCCTTTTAGAAAACAAATAATTTTTATAGCAAATTAAATTTAGTTTACTGAAGTATTCTAATTTTATGTTGAATAATTATTAATATGACATCTACATTGATATGGTCATGGGCTAACTCCGCTAACTCATAACATTCTTGTAGGCTTATTTTTTATTGTTTTTGTGATAAGTTGGATAAAGAAACACAGAATTGTAATGAGTAAAGACATGTATAATATGCAGAAAATTTAACTTTAGTATATAATAACTAACAAATTATTGAAATGAATCCAACTAACATTTTATACATTTTAAATAATCACATAACTTATAACAAACATAATGACATATGAAATACTAATGAGATTTATGTAATTGAGATTTTCCACTGACAATAGTTTGTAGTTGTGGACTAATTTTACTTGTACCAATTATTAAAAGAGATTTAAGATGCTCATCAGTTAATTTCGATCTGTAAACATTTTTGTGTACTTCATTTTGGAGAAGGTTTTCTCACACAAATAAGTAGTACCAAAAACAGAAAACAGACCACGAGCAAATTTATGCAAATTATCAAATTGTGTCAGTGGAAGACTCTTATAAAATTCCAACAAAGATGAGTTTTGATATTTGTTCTTAATTATATCACTGCATTGTAGATCAATCATTTCCATTTGAACTTCCGGGGCTAGGGTTTCAATGTCAGTATCAAAAGGATTCTGAAAAATCTTAATTTGATTCGCAATGGCATCAAAGTCCGAGAAACGAGTATCAAAATTTATCTTCAAAGCACTCAAAGTTTCGATTGCAAAATCGATAGGAAACTCAGTCTCAGTAGTGTGGCTGAATATTTCACATGTTTTAAAATGTGAAAAACATTTACTTCGTAGTTGTGATTGAAACAGTCTCAATTTCTTCAGGAATGATTTGATATTAGTGTATAAATCAGGAAGATGCTGATTTTCTCCTTGCAATCCCAAATTCAGTTCGTTCACATATTTTGTCAAATCAACATAGAATGCTAACTTCCACAGCCATGCGTTGTTTTGTAATTCAGTAAGAGGGCGATGCTTTTCATTCGAAAAAATTTCGATCACTGCTCGAAGTTCAAAAAGCTCTGAAGGACTTTCCCACAACTAAGCCAGCGTACGGCAGTATGATAAGGTAAGTCAGTTTCTCCAATCTCTTCAATAAATTGTCGGAATTGTCGCTGATTCAGCCCAAAAGATCTGATAAAATTAACAGTTGATATGACTGGTTTCAGAACGTCAGACATAACCAAACATTTTCCGCACAAAGACTGTTGATGAATGATACAATGTAAGACTAATGGTTTTGAACCACCGTCATTTTCTACAGCCTTTGACACAAGAGCGACCACTCCTTTATCTTTCCCACTCATGTTTTTGCCTCTATCAGTTGTAATACATTTCAAGTTTTTCCATCGAAGGTTCTTTTGATTAATGGCCATTTCAACTCCTTTAAAAATATCTGTACCAGTAGTTGTGCCATGAATACTATACATATCAAGAAGTTCTTCGTGCACTTCATATCTTTTATCTACTCCTCGAATATAAATCAACACCTGAGCAGTATCTGACACATCCGTTGACTCATCCAAGGCCAAAGAAAACCACTCAAAATGTCCATTTTTGTCGAACAGTTGAGAGGATAGATTTTCAGCGATGTTTTCTACCCTTCGAGCCACAGTGTTTGCTGACATACTGACAGTTTTTAATAAATTTACCTTTTCAGGGCACATTTCTTCGGCTACTGCATTCTTTGATCATTTCTCCATTGGTGAATGGTTTTCCACGTTTTGCAATTTCAAGAGCCACACGAAAGCTGGCACGAGTTGCAGCCTCATGTTCAGTTTTGAGTTTTGTAAATGAAGATTGCTGCGATTTCAATCCGCGCTGCATAGCTTCGAATGTTTCTGTCCGCAAACTTCCTGTATATTTTGAGTAATTTTGAAAATGTTTTGTTTCATAATGACGTTTAATGTTATATTCTTTGAGAACGGCTATGCTTTCATTGCAAATCAAACATAGCGCCTTGTAACTGGACTCAATTACGAAATACTGAATGTTCCACTGATCTTTGAATTTTCTGCATTCACTATCAATTTTTCGCTTCTTTTCCATACTACTAATTCACACACAAAAGCAACAATTCAAATCAAAATACTGTTATAAAGATGTCTTAAACTTAAACACGCACAAACACGTTTTAAGTAGGTATGCAATATTTTATTTAACAACAGTGTCATAGGAACTGACTTGTGGTTGCGCCACTAGCCTTCTTATATATTCCAATTACTGCCATCTAGAAGTGAGTGGAAGACACCAGAACTTTCTCAAACCAACGAGATTATTCTGTACGTGCTATTAGCGCCATCTGTTAGCGATAGAAGGTACTACCTATTTCCGCTTGTGTCCACAGATGTCGTGTCATGTTACTCCTCATGGCTCGTACTCTACGACTAATCTAGAAATTCCCAGGAAAATTAATAATATGCAGTGTTGCCGTTTTGCGGACTTTAGTCCGATTTGCAGCCTTCTTTAAACGTTGTGTACTTTTTCGGATTTTTTTTTTCATCAGTGGACTATTTCACTTCTTACCACCGGCAACAATGATAATATGGTTTTGGCGCTCGGAACTTACTGGAGTAATCAGTATGGCCCTAAGGCTGGAAAGTTTGGAGACCCCTGATCTAGAGTGACCTTAAATTTCTCTGTTTGTATCTTCCTTCTTTTTTAGGGTGTCTAACTGTGGAAGCTCCTGTCTGCAGAGATTTTCTTTTTTCTTTCAAACCTTTAGAGCATTAAGTCCCATGTTCTAAAATTTTCTTCTATTTTACTTTAGAAACTCACGGTACTAGGCATCGCGCCATTTTAAACTTTATGGCAAGGTTTTCTTGTTTTTCACTAACTATTTATGACCTGACTGGCTAATTTACATTTAAAACATCTTTAGAGACTATTGTTACTCGAAATATTTTTTTAAAAATCTATGGTCATAAATTTGGTTATCTAAACCCAGGATTATTAATCAAATGCATGAATGCACCTATCTTGACCTAGGATTAATACACCTAAGTAAAAAGATAATCATTGTTTTGGAATTTAATAACTTTTCATCTTAAGATGTGATAACTGTCAAATTAGCAATGGAAGTCTAAGGTTTTTTTATTTCCATTAATTTAAATGATTTTTTTCTAAGGAACAAATATACATTACTAAACAGTTTTAAAAAACAGCGAAAAAAAGTACTTTATATGTATGTTGCAATTAACTGCGAATTATTTTAAATCCACAGTGCAGCAAATTGAAGTTGTATTTAATGTTATTATTTGGATTACAGTTTCTGTTATCTGCGTTTGCCCTCAGGCATCCCTACTTAATCTCTCCTGCTGAAGAGTAATGTCTTTTCAGAATTTAGCTACAAAGTCCAGCATATTGCTATTGTTTATCATCCAGAAAAGTCACTGATAAAAGTTCATAAGGATTACGAAAGAAAATTGCTTTTTTGTTGTGTTCCTGTTCATTATCTAAAGAAAACGGATTCTATTATTTATTGGTTAAATACATTTATTATTAAGATCTATATGGATTATCTTGGGAGTCAAGAGATTCTTGTCTCTCGTCTTCTTATTTTTCTTCTTTTTCTTCAGAATTTTGAGGCACGATGACAAACAAAATTTTTTATTAGAACTAAAAATAGTATGAAGTTTGTAGTTAAAGATAAGACTATAAAATAGGTTTAACAAGATTTTTAGTTAGATATTTACTAATTTCTGGAACGAACGGAAACGAGAGACGAAAGATCTCAAGAGATTCTTGGTGACATCACTACAGCAGCTGTTAATATTTGAAAACATGAATGACCAATAGTTAAAAAATTTACTTAAGTTTTATTAAACTAGTTAATTGTTCTAATGTAAAACGTTGTATATAAAATTCTATACAAACTTTTAATAGTAAGAGTGTAGTGAAAAAAATTTAATAGCAGCTTTAGCAAAATTAACTAAAAAGTCGTTTCTTAATCAGTATATAGGTACATAGTTGCAAATAAGTGCTTTATAGGTATATTTTAAATTGTTAACCGACTTAAAAAAAGGAGGTTACAACACGTATGTATGAACTATTATTATAATAGAAAAATATTTACATATCATACTTTATTGGGGCTTTCGAAGAAATATACAAACATTTAAAAGTGTATGTATGTTTGTATATTTGTATATTTGTATGTTTGTATGTTTGTACATTTGTACGTTTGTAAGTTTGTTCGTTTGTACGTTTGTACGTTTGTACGTTTGAACGTTTGTACGTTTGTACGTTTGTAGATTTGTACGTTTGTACGTTTGTAAGTTTGTAAGTTTGTACGTTTGTACGTTTGTACGTTTGTACGTTTGTACGTGTGTACGTGTGTACGTTGGTACGTTTGTACGTTTGTACGTTTGTACGTTTGTACGTTTGTACTTTCGTACGTTTGTACGTTTGTACGTTTGTACGTTTGTACGTTTGTACGTTTGTACGTTTGTACGTTTGTACGTTTGTACGTTTGTACGTTTGTACGTTTGTACGTTTGTACGTTTGTACGTTTGTACGTTTGTACGTTTGTACGTTTGTACGTTTGTACGTTTGTACGTTTGTACGTTTGTACGTTTGTACGTTTGTACGTTTGTACGTTTGTACGTTTGTACGCTTGTACGTTTGTACGTTTGTACGTTTGTACGTTTGTACGTTTGTAGGTTAGTTTGTTTGTTTGTTTGTTTTTTTGTTTGTATGTTTGTATGTTTTATTTTTTGACTGGCTTACATTAACTTTAACTTAGGAAACAGTAAAGATTTTATAAGAATCGGTTTAGTAGTTTTTATGATATGGAACAATACGTGTAGGTGTAACGGCCTGACCTATTGATATGCGCTACGGATGTGTTCTCAAAAGGAAAACATCTTAAGACCTTGCCCAAATTCAACAAAATCTTTAAATATTTACAACTGACCTTTAAGTACTTATAACAAAAAAATTATACAATTTGTAATTAAAACTAAAAATTATGAAATAAAA
>JAHBCN010017540.1:0-18222 GCA_019359885.1 Listronotus oregonensis
TAAACTGAAAAAAACGTATTTTTGATTGACATCGATAAAATTAACTGTTAACGAGAAATAAAATATCATGGTTAGTATTTTTTTTACATTATACAAGGTGTTTTCTAATTGTACGTCAATATTTAGGAAAGCAATTTTTGGGTCCATTTTAAGACGAAAACTTTATATGAACGTATGTCCCAAACGTCTGAACTTTTGAGATACAGGGTGGTAAAATTTTTAAAAATAAATCATTTATTATTAATATCTGTAATACCACTTAAGATATTTTAATGAAATTTGGCATAAATGTACTATGTATCAAGGTGCATTTTTAAGTGTACCACAATTTATTTTATTCCACCAGTTGCATTCGTACAGAATTTGGATTTAGGTTTTCTATTAGATATTATATATTATATATATATATATATATATATATATATATATATATATATATATATATATATATATATATATATATATATATATATATATATATATATTATATATATATATATATATACAGGGTGTCCTAATTTCGTGTGTTTTACGGGGTTTCTCGCTTATGCGTGAAGTTACAAAGATGCGGTTTTCGCGACACCGTGCTACTTTTTTGTCAAACGAAAGATGCCGTAAACAGATTTGTCCTAGCCCCCTTAGTTTCTTCGCTACAGGGTGATTTTAAAAAAGTTGTATTTTCGGTTATCCCGCGTATCTCAGGTATCTAATAACTTATCGAAAAGATAAAAACGGGCCCTTATAGAACTTTTTACGCAAAATACAGAATTCTCGGATTTACTTTCTTTGAGATATTAGCCAAAGTTTCACTTTTTAAATGGAACACCCTGTATATTTTTTAGTCATATTATTTGCCACACTGAGAGCTTTCTAAAAATATAATATAGTCAAAACTTATTTTTATAAACAGCATGAAAACTTGCAATTATTTACTTTTTAACATAGGCGGCTTTGGTTTAAATTAATGACAGTCAAATTAATCAACGTCAAATACCTTCTCGCACCAAAAAATAATCTAGTAATATAAACATTTATTAACAAGACAACCCAATGGATAAAAATAACAATTTTACGCTAGAATTGTTCTTAGCCTTAAAAGACCAACTTAACTACTAATTTTATAAATACTATAATATTGGTGACCATGATGTCTTATGCATTGTTGGCATAGCGTCTGTAGTCTTCTTAAAGCATTTTCAAATATGAAAGAGCAGGCTCGCAACTCTCTAAAGGCATTTTCCGTGGCCTCTCTTAATTCCTCAATTGTTTCATACCTCCTCGAGTATATTTTACCTTCTAAATATCCCCACAAAAAATAATCTAAAACTGAGAGGTCCGGAGACCGTGGTGGCCATCGAATAGGTCCGTGCGGGGCTTTAAATCGATTAGGAAAGTGCTGTTCCAACCAGTGTTGTATCACGTGAGAGTTGTGAGCCGGAGCTCCATCTTGTTGGAAATAGATGTCATTTACTTGAACCAAGGGAATATCTTCCATAATAGTCATTGCTTTTTCTTGAAGGATTTATATGTATCTATCAGAATTCAAATTTCCTTGGTAAATACAATATTCAATTCTTCTTCCCAAAATAAAACAAGTAACATTGAATCCAAACCTTCCCTGGCGTTCCCTGGGAAAAATAACGTGTTCATTTTCCTGGCTCCAAAACCTTGAGTTATTCCTATTGATGATACCCGCACTGGTAAAATAGGCTTCGTCCGACCAAATGATCTTCCTTTCAAAATTATTCTGCCTTTCACACATATTGAGAAACCAGTTACAAAACTCCACTCTCCGCTCAGGATCGCCAGGATGAAGATTGTGCACAAGTTTATACTTCTAAGGTTTGAATTTATGTCATTTCAATATTTTTGTTTTGGATACTCCGATATTTTCTTCTATTTGCCTGCAAGATGTCCCTGGGGTATTTTCAACTGATGCCAAAACATTTATTTCAGCTACTTCATTATCTATACTATAATTCTTCGGCCTAGGTTTATTAAATGACCCATATTGAATTAGATTGTTTTGTATTTTTCGAAATATGCGCCTATCAGGCTGTCTTCTTTCAGGATATCTATATAGAAATTGAGAAAAAAGTCAAATTTAAAAAAAATATTATTCGTTCTTCTAACGTACCTATTTAGATAAAGACGTCTTCGTTGGATAATATGAAACATCTATTCATACCATACTTTTCAAAATGTTTAAAATTTTGGCTTTGTGCCATATTTTTTAGATAAATGATAACGATAATCTAAGAACTAGCATTAAAAAATTCAATAGCAATCATTTGACGTTGATTAATTTGACTGTCATTAATTTAAACCAAAGCCGCCTATGTTAAAAAGTAAATAATTGCTTGTTTTCATGGTGTTTATAAAAATAAGTTTCGACTATATTATATTTTTAGAAAGCTCTCAGTGTGGCAAATAATATGACGAAAAAATATACGGGGTGTTCCATTTAAAAAAGTGCAACTTTGGCTAATATCTCAAAAAAAGTAAATCCGAGAAAAATTTCAAGTACTCCACTGTATTTTGCGTAAAAAGTTCTATAAGGGCCCGTTTTTATCTTTTCGATAAGTTATCAGATACCTGAGATACGAGGGATAACCGAAAATACAACTTTTTTAACATCACCCTGTAGCGAAGAAACTAAGGGGCTAGGACAAATATGTTTGCGGCATCTTTCGTTTGACAAAAAAGTAGCACGGTGTCGCGAAAACCGCATCTTTGTAACTTCACTCATAAGCGAGAAACCCCGTAAAACACACGAAAATAGGACACCCTGTACATGGTGGGGTACATGAAGTGTCCCTTTTTGTGTATTGTGTGTATTTTAATCATTTTGGATACGTGATAAAACAAATCTTTTTAAATTTAAATCTTTTTTTAATTTTGAAAAGGTGCAGCGTGTGCCAAAAATATTGTAGTTTTTGTAAAGTAATGCATTAAGAGTCGTTGCGAAGGATTATGATTTGGCTTAATTATTATTTTTGTCTTAATTATTAATCACAAGGCTTTAGAATATTAATTACTTTTAAAATTTTTTTGATAGGTTGATTGGATACAGCTCATAATCAATATTTTTCAGTGTCACATCATTTTCGTACTAATCAAATAGCAGTAATTAAATTGAAAACGACTTTTTTGCATTTAGGAAAAAACTAATTGCTTATTTATTAATTAAAAAAGACATAATTAAAAAATAAAAAAAAACAGAGCTTCTTTCGTTTTTAAAATGTTTTAGTATATTTAACAAAGAAAAATTAAACTGCAACCAAAAATAAAGGAACAATGTTGCTTTATTTTTGTTTGTTAAAAACAATTTTATAAAAAGTTTTAGTGACCATGTCCCCCACTATTGTCCACCACTGCTTACAGCTCTAATCTTAAATCTTTGAATTACCTCTTGAGAAAATTCGACCCAACATTCTTTAGTTCTATCTTTTGTACGGTGTCAAACGTATGGTTATAATAAACCATATTTTCTAATAGCCCTCATACACAATAATCAACCGGATTAAGGTCTGTACTGTAAGGAGGCCAGTATTCTGGCTCAATGAAGTCAGGGACATTGTTCCTAAAGGAATTGTAATGTTTGCTCTGAAGTGTGATAATAAGTCATCATCACAAGCTTCCCCAATTTGAGGCAATATATTTGCTAAAATATCTTCCTGGTAGACCTCAGAGTTAATTTTATTATTAACAAAAATACTAGAAGACTTACCTGTTATCGATACAGTCACCGATATTATAACAGATAGGGCAAAATGTTGACGTGAAATAAAAGGTTTTCCATAGGTTTTTCATTGGGTATTTTTAGGTTGTTGTAACGACTTTTCCTTGTTAAACCATATCCTTCCAATCTGATCCTAGTTTTAAATCTGCGAAGCAGTTGTTGGCATATTTGCAGCTTTTTCTGCTGGGTTAACATTTTTGCTTCATAATTATGGAATTCTCTTAAACTTTTAAATAACATTTTATCTTCCTGCCCAAAAGTTAACATTTTTTAAGTAAAATAATAAGACAGTCACGATACAAAATGACATGTAACGTTGACAACAAAATATGCTCTTACAGGTTTAAGAAAAATATTAATTATAAGCGATCCGGATAAGCTATCAAAATTATTCAAACATCAATTAGTTTTCCCGAGATTTATAAATAAACGGCAAAAAAATTAACAAATCATAATCACGCGCAACGAACCTAAATGCATTACTTTACAACAACTACAATATTTTTGGCGCACGCTGTACCTTTTCGAAATCAAAAATAGATTTAAATTAAAAAATGTTTGTTTCATCACGAATTAAAAAAATTATTAAAGTCGGCTTGGGTATAAAAAAGTAATGAATATTCAAAAAGGGTGGACACTTAATTTGCCCCACAGTGTTAATTTTTGTTAGTTTGGGTGAATTAAATGGGTTTTTTAAATTACTCTTAAGAAGGGTGTTAAAAGTAAGTGTAGTAAAAATAAATAGAGTGCTGGATTTAATACAATTTATTAATACTATGTATTTCACCATTCAAACTTCTGTCGATTCCTTAAAATCTTTTGTGCGCATTGTTATACGGTTATGGAAATAGAGCTATTTGTTGAAACCGATAAAACAAATTGGACGATTATTGTTTTTGCCTGCTCAAATAATTTGCCATGTAGCCACTCACTATGTTTAAAATCTTTACGTACAGAATATTTCTATAGTAGAAAGACCTTACTATACATCTTTACCTCCATTCCAGAAAACGTTTATGATATTTCATATTATAGCCTGGACTTTTCTGGAAGCAATCAAAAAGTTGACATATTAGCTACCCCTTCATTGTACTCTATTTAATTAGTTTCTTTATTAATACTCATAATACAGGAATGCGCAAAAGTCCGGAATAAAATTAGTATCTTTTTAACCAGTAACTTAGGAAAAAACGCTGAAACACGTCAATTGATTTTAAATTGTACGCATTTTTTGGCAATAAAATTAAATTATTTTTTTTAACCCCTTAGCTGCAACCCTCCCCAACTTTTTTTTTTCAAATGCAAACCTATGTCGGTATGGGCTCATTGAAAAGCTCGTAAAAAATGGAATCTGACCATACCCTTTCTTTTTTTAAACTTATGTGGTTACCAGGAAACCTCTTTTAAAAACAAAAAAGTTAGAAATACCTACTTAGTGCTATCTACGGGTGAATTAACGTAACAGATGCTGAAAATGCCCTCCACCCTCTACTTGGCAGGCTTCTAGGCGATGGTAAAACCCGTCTACGGAATTCCGAATGGCCTCAGCCGGTATGTTATGTGATTCCACTCTAATTCTGTTTTTTAGATCTTCAATATTAGCCGGCCTATTTTGATAAACCTTGTCTTTCAGATATCCCCAAAAAAATAATCTAATGGCGTTAAGTCTGGGGATCGTGGCGGCCATTCAATTGTACCACGTCGTCCAATCCAGCGTCCTGCAAATATTTCATCGAGATATTCTCTGACGTTAATACCAAAATGTGGTGGAACCAAAGTGTTTCAGTGGGGATATCTGGATCTGCTTCATTGGGAAACATAACAGCTAAAGCAGGCACTAATTCAAAGCGTAAAAAGTCTAAGTAGCGTGCAGCTGTAGGTTTCCCTCAAAAAGTATGACCCTAATATTCTGTTGTTGATGATGCCTGCCCATACATTTACTTTCTGAGGACGCTGCGTATGAGCTTCGCATATCCAGTGTGGGTTTTCCTGACTCCAGAATCGATAATTGTGCCTGTTAACTACTCCATTTAAATAAAAAGTACTTGTCCGAAAAGATATTCAGTCCATATCAAGCCTATTATTTCCTCCAAAATTCAAAGCCTGTCATAGTCATCTTCCAAGAGCTCTTGGACAAGATATACCTTATATGGGTGGTATTATTCTGTTTTCAAAAACCTCCCAATCGTACGTCTAGACGCAGGATTGTTTTGGGCTAATGAAATCGTTGACAAATGTGGATCTTCCTGCAGAGATACGGCAATGTCCAATTTTTGATCTTCGTCTAAAACATGTGGCCGGCCACTTCTGGGCAAGTCCTTCACTGTACCATGTTCTTCAAATTTGTCTTTTTGAAGTACACTGCTCAACAATTGCTTGGGATTATAACTAATTTTATGTGTAATTTTTTTCTGAAAAAATAAATTCCAAAGAATGTTGATGCTAGATTACGTTATCAATAAAATTTGTTGTGCTGCCTGCCCAGGTTGGTCTGTTCTTAAAATTTGTAAACTTTTAGAAACTAGGTACTGATGATCCTTAGCAATTGTTGAGCAGTGTACATCATCAATGCTGAATGCCACTTTATTTGTTTATTTGCAACGTTAATTCACCCGTAGATAGCACTAAGTAGGTATTTCTAACTTTTTTGTTTTTAAAAGAGTTTTTCTCATTTCCTGGTAACCACATAAGTTTAAAAAAAAGAAAGGGTATGGTCAGATTCCATTTTTTACGAGCTTTTCAATGAGCTCATACACGACATAGGTTTGCATTAAAAAAAAAAGTTGGGAAGGGTTGCAGCTAAGGGCTTGAAAAAAATATTTCATTTTATTGCCAAAAAATGCGTACTATTTAAAATCAATTGACGTGTTTCAGCGTTTTTTTCCTAAGTTACTGGTTAAAAAGATATTAATTTTATTCCGGACTTTTGCGCATCCTGTATATCACAATAATTTTTTTTGAAAATTCTCTTTTCCTGAAACTTATGCCATTATTACTAAGTAAAGTCAGTAGCGGATCTCGGATTTTCAAAAAATTGTATAATAGGTGACATAGAAAATGCAACACCTAGTAGAAGTGCTGTAATTTTGGGAATACTTTAACAAATTTTAGATCTACTGATAAATAAAACGTGATTAAAGTTTGAACTCAAAATTTTGCAAAATAGCTAAGATATCCACCTTAATGTTAGTAATGTCGAACTTCTGTGTTCGCTACACATTCGTTAGGGTCGTCGCGGCATTGATTGGATTAGGTTTTGATATCTTCTTACTGTATTGTATCCCAGGCCATCTGAATTTATTTTCGTAGAGTCTTCAATGTATGTAAAGGGTGCGGTGAATTTTGCAACCTTCTTCCCATCATATCCCATACATACATGTTCGATGGGGGAAAGGTCTGGAGATCGAGGAGGCTACTGAAGCAGATTTACACCAGATGCTCTAAAAAGTCTAAGCTAACACGTGAGACATGAGATCGTGCATTGTCCTGTTGAAAAAGTGGATATTGCAATGTTTTCAAAAAGGGATGCGAATGTGGTTGTAAAAGTTCGTGGATATAGCCCTGGACAGTCCTGGTACCTCGAATAAACACTAGTCGTGACTTGCTGACCTAAGCAATGGCACCCTATACCATAACATCCACAGAGCGATGAACATGCCGTTCAATAGAAAATTGGACGTTTCGTCTTTCACCACCGCTCCTCCTTACTTTTGCACGGCCATCTTGCGTGCCCAAACAGAATTTGGACTCATCGCTGAATACGACTGAGTTCTATTTCATATTCCATAAAAATCTCTCCCTACTCCATACCAATCGTTGCCGACGATGCTGTGGGGTCAAAAGTAATACAAGATGGGGACGATATGACAAAAGTCCAAAAGACCTTATTTGGCGATAAACTGTCCTTATTGTTATTGCTCTATCGACAGCATCAAACCACTCAAAAATCAACATTTTGGTTTGGTGTGGGTCTATGTCTCACTTTTTAGATAAAAAATTTTAAAATCCTAAAGCCACCACTGAGTAAAGTAAAAGTTCGGATAATGCCGTTTCTTATGAGTCTAAAAGACCAGTGTATGATTAGTGCTTTTATCTTGCCCGAAGAAATTTGATACTCGCTGTATCCGTATCCCAAACTTACGTCTTACAAAATTGCATTGCATTTTTTAACTAACTAACCAGAACTAATTTCATAAATAGCTATTTTGAATATTTTATAAAGCATTTCTTGCCTATATCGCTAATTAATAATCTATTAAATTTTGATATTAACAAACAAATACAATCTTTAAAATAATTAAATGTCGAACAAAATCTGCATAATTTCTAAAAGGAACAGATGGTTACCAGAATTTTAAAAATAGTTATTAAATATCGATACCCGTCGATATTAATTAAAATTAATTTTGGCCACCTAAAGATTGTGTACCTAACTATGAAGATCATTGAAAACATTCACAATTCCTTAAACTGAAAGGTTAAGCTGTTATTTTTAAAATTAAATTAAACAAAATGTAAATCACTAAACTAATCTTTTTGAATAAAAAATTAGCCGAGAGTAAAAAATATGTTTCGTTTTTGATTTGTTGTGAATCTTTTAGTAAACTAACTCTTTAAGCAGTAAGTCTAAATACTACTACTTACTTGTAACCCAAAATTCCCATATCGCAAAGATATCAGTACCTTTAAAAGGAAGCGAGTCCAACTAAAAAAATAATTTTAACCATTAATTTCAAATTCTTTAAAAACATTTCTTGAAAAAATAATTATTGCCGTACAGTTAATTTCTGCTCACAAAAATTTTCACTAGTAACGGTCTTGCTTTATTATATTTTTACACATATTTCTTTATTTTTAAAACTGTCAAACAGACCAAAAATTTGCTTTCTTTGTTAAATACACCAAAATCAGAAAAAAGTATTTAAAATTGGTTATTAGTGCATATTTTCGATGCACTGCATGCATGCATGCAAACTGGATCAATACAATAAGGTTACACTACTGTGGATACCTGGACACACCGGCCTAGAGGGTAATGAATCCGCAGACCTCCTTGCCAAAAGAAGGGCAGAGACAAAATTCACAGGGCCGGAACCAGTCATCGGTATATCTTATGGAACGGCCAAGCAGTTCATATCAGCTTGTACACAAAGAGAAAATCTTCGGTACTGGCATGGACTTCCGGGTCTCAGACACTCGAAGGCCTTCATAAGCCCACCGAATCAACAATGTACTGTCAAACTACTGGAGCAATCAAGGGTACACCTTAAAACTCTAGTGGGACTGTACACAGGACACTGCAGTTTAAAATACCACATGCACAAGATCGGCCTAGCGGAAGACGCCGAATGCCGCATGTGCAACATGTGTACTGTGTTCTTGCCCAGCAATGGCCCGACTAAGATTCGCAATCCTCGGCAATGACACCTTGGTGCTGGGGGAGGTGAAAGATCTCTCTCAGCAGATTTATTAGGAATCTGGACCTTTTGGGAGAAATACAGGGTGGCCGGCCATATTTTGACCCATTTTAATCGAGAATAACTTTGGAACAAATAAAGGCATCAAGATGCGGTTTTTGCAGATGCACTTATATTTCTTTAAAGTTTATTCTCGTACCTTCACGATTTTATTGTGACATTCCATTAGCTCAAAAACAAAATGGCCGATTTTCCATTATAGGACAACTAAGTTATTTTAAATGGAACACCCTGTATATGTTGCTATATTTTCAAAATTTAATCTTTCCCCTTTAAAAAAATGTAACACAAGCTATGGTTATCTCAAAAAACAACGTATTTATTGACCTTCGAAAAATTGACTGCATGTCGACCAACAATAGGATCGCCAAAGGTTTAGGTTATTCACAAAATAATAGTTACAATAAGGTAACATTACTTTTTAAAAAACTACTGTAAATGTTGAAAATGCCTTCCGCCGACTTCGACGCACTTATTTAAATTCGAAAAAAACTTATTAAAACTATTGACTAAAAATTCTTCAGGAATATTTTCTATTATGTTTCGGATATTAATTTTTAATTGCTCCAAATTTTGGGGAAGTGGACTACAACCCCTCTCTTTCACGTATCCCCACAGAAAAAAATCTGAAACAGTCAAATCTGGTGAACGAGGTGACCAGGAAATAGGGCCTCCTCTTCCAATCCACCGGTTTCCAAAAACGTTGGTCAGTGAATCCTTGGTAATGTTAGCATAATGTGGTGTAGCCCCATCTTGTTGAAAATAGACGAAATTCAATAGATTTTCTTCTTCAATTGGGGTTAAAAAATATTTCCAGCATATCAACGTAAGTCCAAGGGTTACAGTTGGTTCATGAAAAAAATGGCCCATAAATTTTTGCTTTGACATACCACACCAGACTGACTTTTGGCGAATCTCTAACGTGTTCGTTGCCCAAAACCTGCAGTTATGCTTATTTACTTTTCCATTGAGGTGAAATGTGGCTTCGTCTGACATTATTAGTCTATCCAAAAAATGTATATTTTTCCTTACTAAATTTTGAATTCCCTGGCAAAATTCCACCCTTTGTGGAAAATCAGTTTCTTTTATTTCTTGTTCATTTGAATTTTGTATGGCTTTAATTTAAGTTCTTTTTTCATGATTTCTTGTACTGTAGTTTTAGGAATATGGACTGAACTTGAGATTTTTCTTGTTGACAATGTTGGATCTTCCTGAGTTATCTCCAGAATTTGTAACGTTTTATTTAGCAAATTCTCATTTTTTACTAATTTCTTTTTACGGACTAAAGATCATGTACTCCAGAATTTTCTGTACCAGATTTTAATTGAATTTTTTGTGGGTGGAGCTATATTAAACATGTTTCTAAATCTTCGCTGGGTTTCTTTTACTGATTTGGTTTCGGCAAACATAATAACACATTTTCCTTTTTCGCTTAACGAGAACATTTTGCGCTTCCTAATTAAAATAACTTGTCAAAAATGACCAACAATGGCTAACAATGAGGCTGTTACGGAAACGAGATAACTTTGTTTCCACAGGCGACTTTTCAAAAAATCCTTTTAAAATAATATTCCTATTCGACATACAGTCAGTTCTTTGGAGGTCAATAAATGCTTGTGTTACATTTTTTTTAAAGGGGAAAGATTGAATTTTAAAAATATTGAAACATATACAGGGTGTTCCATTTAAAATAACAAAGTTGTCCTATATCGGAAAATCGGCCATTTTGTTTTTGAGCTAATGGAATGTCACATAAAAATGGTAAAGATACGAGAATAAACTTTAAAGAAATATAAGTATATTTGCGAAAACCGCATCTTGATATCTTTATTTGTTCAAAAGTTATTCGCGATCAAAATGGGTCAAAATATGGACGGCCACCCTGTATAAAAAGGTGTGAGCCACAATAGACCGATCGGTCGCAGTGGAAGGGTGTTATACCCACTCACTTTAAACCTACCTAACTATATTTTCAATATATCTGAATATTTTTAAATATTTATTATAAAATATTCTTTGGTTTACTCGCCAGTCATTTAAGGAGTGACAGCTTCGGCCTGGCTCCCAAAAGGTTTTCAACGTTTCGGTGACAAGTAGATCACCATTTTCAAGATCAAAAATAATAATTCAAATTAAAATTATATAAATTTTTCAAAAAAAAACTTTAAAAATTATTAAGTGGACTAAGCCTTATCTGTTTTTGGTTGGATGTACGAGGTAGCAGGTATGTTTTTACAGTAGACTCTGTGTAATGATGTATACAGGTTAAATTAAGATATGCTTATTATCAGAGCTGTCGGTAATTGAATTAAAATAATTAAAGATCGTATTCAATTACATCTCAGTAATTGGATTACTTTAATTTGATTCTTTCGGAAAAAAAAATTGCAGGGGGTTTTTAATTATTGGGAAAAATTATTCAATTGGTAATTTTTTTTTCAAAAACCCCCAATAATTCAATTATTTAGATAGTATTAGGTTACTTATAAAGTAATTGAAATACTTAGAAATTAATTTACTTAACAAATAAATAATTGAACTACAAAAAAAAAGTATTAACTTGTTTTGGGAAAAAAACTGGGAATTTTGGTCAAAAAGAGCATTTTAAAATAGGGGGCCGCTTTGAATGGGGGAAATTTTTTCCCATTTCTTTTTTTGATTGTTTTCCCCCTATTTTATTTTTTTTTGGAAAAATATTTAATTTTGGGGGGTAAAATAAAAAACTTTTTTTTTTAAGTTTTTTTGTTAATTGGGAAAGCTTTTAAATGGGGAGGGGTATTTTTAAATATAAATATTTTTTTGTTTTTTTTTTGTTTGATTGATTGATTGAAAAGTAAAACAAAGGAGGGTTTGCCGCCCAACTGCAGTTTGGGTTTTTTTACTTTTTTTTTTTCATTAAAAGGTTTGAACCAGCAGGGTGTCCCTTTTTTTTATTTTTTTCTTCAGCCTCCGGGGTTATGTCCACCATAAGGGTTTTTTATTTGTTCTGTATGTAAGTGCGGGGCCCTCAAATTGTGATGGCCTCTTCCTCTTCTCTTTAAATCCAAAAGGGTTTTCTCAAATGCCCGTGTGCATATTTTTCTTAGGGGGATTTTTTTTAATCCCATTCCAATCGTTCCCTTTTTAGTTTTGATTCACTTTAAACCCCGATGGGGAGTACATTGTTTTGTGTTTTCCTTGGGAAATTGGTTCCAGATTGATGTTGTGTTTGAATCCACCGAGTCATGTAGCCACGAACCGGGCTTTGGTATTAAAAACAGGTTCAGGACCCACAAACATTGCTGCGGACCCCCTGGCCGGGGGGTTGCATTTTCATTCCCCCGTATTCCCCTGTGCCCCGGCCCCCCGGAAAAGTTAACTTTGTTGGGGTTACCAGGTTTGGAGGCATTGCAGACAGTTCCAAACCAACCTTGAGTTGACTTGTTGGGATGCCGCTTTTATGGCCCCTTGACTATAGTTAGTGTCGTGTTTAATATATGTGGTTTTAAATAAAGTAATTGCTAAAATATTCAATTACTTTTGTTTTTAATTGATAATTAAATTACTTTTTAAAAGTAATTGCGACAGCTATGCTTATTATTAAATATCTTATAATATAAGACAGGATTGATTAGAAATTGCAAAATGCATAACGATTGCTGCAAAAAAGCAATCAACAAAAAAATATAGAAAAACGTAGTTTTTGAATCACTTATAAATCCATTAAATTTTAGAAACTTCATAGTCGGCCAAAGAGAACATTGTACAATGATGAAACATTACGTTCAAGTCTGATTTGCTAATTTTTGCATAATAATTTTGTTTAAAAAGAATTGACAATTTTGCAAATCGAGGAGAGTCCAAAATATTGAACTTAGGCATTTGATTTTCTTTTCACATGTACTAGAGACCTCTAGCTTCTAAATATTAAAAAAAAATAAAATAAAATCGGATGTCCGGAGATTTTATCCAAAGCGGTTTTTTTAATAAATGTATCCATAACAATAATGTAAAATATATCTTCCTTATATTTTATTGTTTTAATTAAATTAATCATTGTGGGTATCAACAAAAAAAAAATTAAGGTTCTTTTGAATCATACATCTTTTTTAAATTTTCTATATAACTGGATTTTAAAACAACACCTTTAAAATAACTGTATTTTTTAAAATATTGTTATAATATTAAGTTAATAGTATAATAACATAGAAAAACACTTTTGTAATATATTTATATACCTGCAAAATTTCTATCCAATATAGTTTTGACAATATAACTAATATTTTTTGTCTAATAATTGCTGAAAAAAGCAAATAATGTTTCGGTACTTGAAAATGGGAGATAAAATGGATCAAACACCCCAAAACTCTAACCATGACCAAATTAGGCCCAGACAAGACTTCTTAGGCTGTCCCAAAGAAAAAAAACTATTTACGTATTTTCTATTTAATAATATTTTGCAAAAAATAGTTTAAAATATTTTCCAGACTTAACAATATACAACAAGCTAATTCTTTATATTACTATAATTTTTCTATATTTTTTGACTCTAATTATTCACATATCTACTTCCCGAATTTGACAAAATTTAAATGGTTGACCCAAAACAAGATAAATTTTTATGTGGTACGCAAAAAAAAACAAACGATTGTTCTTAAATGGTCAGGTCATATTTTCATTTGCTTAACCAGTATAAAAATAAAAAAAGGTTATTTCCAAATAATATTTTTAGCGCAAGGGTAAATAATATACATCAGCATATTCTAGGTAATTAACACGATTCGTTAAAATTTAATAAAAATAAAAAAAATTGGGGAATTTTTTTAAATTTGCGCTATTAGTCGTCGTGGCCGCGAGTTTTGACACTTAGCTAAAAGAGCTGAATAAAGTCGGGAACCAAAATTAAATCTCTTCTTAGGCAAAAGCTTGCTTTTCAAAAAAATTTATATTTTATTTTTGTTGGGGTTTTTTCTTAAATTCACTTTTTCCCCCCAAGTTATTACCCTTTTCGGGATTTAGTAAATAAGTATAATTTTTTTTTATACAACCATTTTCTAAATGATTTAGGTTATTTTACTTGTGATAACTTTAAAAAATTAATTTAGTCAAATTTTCCTTTTTTTTGTCAAGAAAAATAACTATATAATCACTAGTACAGTAAACAGGTGTGGGCCAAATCGGGGGGGGGCATTTTTTTTTTTTTTCGGTTTAATGTTCAAAAACCCCTGAAAATATCATGAAAAAAAAAATCCCCAAGGGCCTGAAATTTTGGCCCCAAAGGGCCCCCGGAAAAACCCTTTTTTTTTTTTTTTTGGCCAATTTTGGAAATATGACATTTTAATTCATTTTGAATAAATAACAGTTTTTTACTGCAAAAAAGATTTCTTCCCTTTTTTCAAAAAATTTTATGTTTTTGGTAATCGGATAAATATATTTTTTCACCTGCATTTAAAGGTGTCGTATTTACCCCTTCCAAGGAGGAAAATTTTTTTAAAAAAACTCTAAAAATATTTTTGTGATTTAAAATCAAAAAAAAAAGGGGCTTGCTATAACATCTTTTGCCCTTTCTTTTTTTTTTTTCTCTAAAACATTAAAAAATCGAAACCCCGGTTTGATGGGGGGGTCAAAATTCAGAAAAATAACTTTTGGGTCAGTTTTTAAAGTCCCAAACAAAAAAAGAAAGGAAAAAAATAAAAGAAAAATTTTTTTAAGTTGTTTTTTGTGGATCTCAAAATATTTTTACGGGTTAAAAAAAATTGAAGTCCGCTTTGGGAAGTAATGTTAAAAATTTTTTTAGATACGTCGAAAAATTTTCCATCCCTTATGGGTTACCAAAAATATTAAAAAAAAATGATGTATTTTGAGTTAATAAACTCCTTTTTTTTGTTTCAGCTCAATGTCATATTTCGGGGGAAAATCGGCAAAAAAGTTTAAAAAACGGTTTCCGGGCTCCATTTAGTCCTTGGGGAATTTTTTTTTATGATATTTTCAGAGATTATTTTATAAATTAATACCTGCAAATTAAAAAAAAAAAATGTGACCATGTATTCTTAAAGTGTGCCTAAAAAAACTGCTTTATAAGAAATTAACCATACGATATACAGTACTCAGACCCGTTCATTACTATTTTTATTCACCTCTTCTCTATAAAAAAATATTTATAGAGTATGTTGCAAATTTAAGACATGGCATTATCGATGAATTTTTTTTAATAAAAACCCAAGTTTCTAGTATTTTTAAAGCGCTTATATCAATTCCATTTCAAATTTTAAATTTTTCTTTTGGGTTTTTAGCAAGATATTAAATGTCAACGTTTTATTAAAAAATATACCATAGTTTATTTATACCCATAAAATTTCTTTAATACTTGCTGCAAATTTGGTGGAAGAGCTTTTTGACCCTACAAATCCACCCTGCATGTTCCAATTTCGGAATTTAAAAAATAGAGGTATATACAGTGTGTACATAAACTATGAAACAAATTCATTATTTGCTAAAGCAAAAAAAAAAAAATAAAAAAAAAATCAAACACGTAAATATTAATTTTAAAAGGCGAATTTTTTGACATAAAATATAAATATACAGGGTGACTCATGTAGTAGATATGACACCATCGATGATTTTTTAAAATAGAAACCCCCATATTTTATAGCAGATTTATAATCTCCAAGAAGAGCTAATTTCAAAAACATAAAACACTTATGGTTTTAGGTGGCAGTTTCGTAGTTACAGGGTGTTAAAGAATTGTGTACATAATATATGGAACAAATTCATTATTTGTTAAAGCAAAAGACATTGAAAATTTCCTCGAATATGTAAATAGTAATTTTAAATTGCGAATTTTTTGACAAAAAATTTAAATTTAGAAATAATTATATAACAAAAAAAGATTGTGGCAGCATAACAAGCATTACCATAGTTACAAGACAAATTATAAAGAGCAATTTTAACTATTTCTTACCCACTTAAACAAAATTAGAAAAAAACGCAAAAAAATAAGACCCTGTACCTACAAAACTGTCAATTAAAGTCATAAGAACTTTATTTTTAAAATTAGCTGTTTTTGGGGGTTATAAATCTGCAATAAAATATGAAGGTTTCAATTTCAAAAAATCGTCGATACGTCATATCTACTATACTAGGCACCTTGTATATTTTTATTTTATGAAGAAAGAAATGCGCAATATAAAATTATATTTTACGTGTTCGAGGATATTTTCATTGTTTCTTTGCTTTAACACATAATAAATTAAATTTGTATAAATGTATAGAACAAATTTTGTTCTATACATTATGTATACATTTCTTTACCATCCTGTAACTACAAAACTACAATTTAAAAACATAAGTGTTTTATGTTTTTAAAATTTGCTCTTCTTAGAGATTATAAATCTGTAATTAAATAGGGGGGTTTCCATTTAAAAAATCGCTAATGACGTCGTATCTACTACATGAGTCTATTTATATTTTATGTCAAAAATTCGCAATTTAAAATTAATATTTACGTGTTCGGAGAACTTTTTATTTTTTTTTTGCTTTAGCAAATAATGAATTTGTTCCATATTTTATGTACACACTGTATATCAAAACTTCTTTATGATACACCCTGTATGTTTAAAAGTTACACTAACCAAAAGAAAAAAGAACCTATAAAATTTTTTAATATCGCATCCTAAACGATCGCAACAGGATAACAGCTGTCAAATTTTGACGTTTGTGACATATTAGTATCAGGGTTAAAAAAGTATTTCTTTTTGATTTTTTATAAAAATGTATAGTTTTTTGTATTTTGAATATTCAGGGTTTGTCATAAAGA
Source organism: Listronotus oregonensis (assembly GCA_019359885.1). NCBI lineage: Eukaryota > Metazoa > Arthropoda > Insecta > Coleoptera > Curculionidae > Listronotus > Listronotus oregonensis. The sequence goes on from JAHBCN010017540.1 coordinate 17,015, forward strand.
AGTTTGGATTTTTTTATAATTCCAAAATCTGGACATGCAGGATCGATTTGCAAAGGATAACAAACCCCTGATCCCAAATTTTTAGTATATAATAAAGAAATACTATTAGTGTGAATAAAATGTGGTTTACTTTTAAGTAACATTTTGTTATTTATTTGATTGTTAATCTTGCAAACGACACCGAACAAAACTTTTGAATTAGGCCGTTATGTATAATTTGATAGTACCCTTTAAAAATGCTCTTAAAAAACTTGAGTTGTAAAAAATCATCGATAACGTCATATCTAAAATTTGGGAAATACAGTATATTTATTTCTTTCAAAGGAAAGAGTGCAACTTAAAATACTAATCAATGGATTAAGCATTTGTACAAAAAATAACCTGTTTCTGATTTATTAACTGAGGGAGCCGTTCAAAAACTACGTTCAGCGTAACGTAGTTTTTGAACGGCTTCACCATTTTTGACCCGCTACCCTCTTCGTCACCCCACGTGACACTCTTTGCGACCTCCTATGAATATTACGTCACAAAAGCTGAACCTCCCTATAAATTATTCCGTAGTTTTTTCTGTAGAGGCACCGGTTGCGTCCAACCACACTACTGTGTGTGCCGGTGCCGAAACAAACAAAAGTAAATACGATTAGTTGTATTAAGGGGAGGATAGCGTTTTAAAACTTTTTTTTGCACTTTTTTTAAATTTGATTTTCTGAGTGGAGAACCTTTTAAGACTATTATGTAAAAATTTGAGATAGATCGGAGCAAAACAAACAAAGATACAGCGGTAAGTAAGGTAAGCTGATAAAAATCGCTTCTGAACGTTTAACACAATTTTTTTAGTGTTTAAAACTTCAAAGCGTTTTTCCCACAACTCATGTTTTTAAAGTCAGTGCCCCCATAATTTTAAAACAACTGGACCGATCCTTTTAAAATTTTAAACACAATTTCTTTACAATTAGTAAATATTTTTTATTTCTGTAACAAATTAGCCGATTTTTTTTTAAAAATCAGGTTTTTCACTTCAAAGTGTTCCTAAAAAGTGAAAACTTGAAATTTCGAAAAGCCCCTTTCCGCGTTACTTGGGGAAAGAGATTATCTAACGAAAAAACATTTGTTTTTTGATTTTAGATGATCCAGTACCTAGTTATGAAGGGCACCGCAATTCAACTTTTTCCCGAGACGCTTCCAAATAATTGCTTTCATTGCCGTAT
>JAHBCN010017541.1:0-18113 GCA_019359885.1 Listronotus oregonensis
AAAAAAACAACGATATAAGTAATTTTAAAGGAAATCAACTAAAGACTGAACCAATATAAAAATTAATGGCAATCTTAAAACATCCGATATTTCCAGGGGAAAAATTTTTTTTTTTCATTTTAAACAATGGCTTAACACAGCCGCCATAGGTTTTTTTTTTTTTGACAAAAACATATTTTTGGGGAATCCTCAGATAAACCATTAATTTGACTCCCATATTGCAATATTAAAAAAATTTTTTTATTTTAAACAATGGTACACACTACCGCCTTTTTTTTTAACGTCCATACGTTAATAAACCCCTAGAAACCCTTTAATTTAATACCCAATCGCAATATTCAAAAAATTTTTTTTTTCCAGTTCAAACAATGGCGTATCACACCCCTTTTTTTTTTTTTTACTTCACCCACCTAAAAAACTTGGACTTTTGGGGACGAATCGAATTGACCTTAATTATACAAATCTGTCCAGCCGTTTGGCAGATAACAGGTAAAAAGCGTAAGTTTCCCCCTCCCGATTTCGGGAGACGATTATGTGGTTCCTGTGGGGTGCTAGCTGACCCAGTGGTTGTGTGGGGTTGTGCTAGCTATAACCTTGGTGGGGCTAGCATTTTGGAAAAAAATATTAACTGGGGGGTTAGCGTTAAGTTGGCCCCCCGATTTCGGAGACGATTATGTGGTTCCTGTGGTTGTGCTAGCTGACCCAGTGGTTGTGCTAGGTTGTTAGCTATAACCTTGGTGTGCTAGCATTTTGGGTAAAATATTAATGGGGGCTAGGTTGTTGGCCCCCCCGATTTGGGGGGACGATTATGGCTTCCGTGGGTGTGCTAGCTGAACCAGTGGTTGGTAGGTTGTGCTAGCTATAACCTTGGTGTGCTAGCATTTTGGTAAAAATATTAATTGGGGGGGGCCAACTTAACGGACCCTAAATTGGGAAAGTTTTAGAGGAGTTATTGCTGGTTTGGACTGTGAATTTAAATTTTTTTCTTGAAAATTTAGTTCTGAAGAAAAGCAAAAAAGGTGAAAATGGTTAACTTTAATTTTTGTTTGTGATTCATTTGTTTTAATTTTGACATGTTTTTTAACTATGTCATGGTTAGGGATACTTTTTGGCAACAAATATTTTGCCACCAATTTTTCTCTCCGATCGTCGTTTGTTTTTCAGTTATTAACCAAAAACTCTCGGCTTTTTGTAGTGTCCAATTGTTTTAGTTTTTAGTTGTCAATATAGTCAAATAACGATAATTTTAACGTTTTGGCATTTTAGCCAAAAAAAAAGTTATCTGTTTCAATTTCCTAGACATAAAATCGGACAAATGGATTATGGTTATACATACCTAAGTCGACATTAGATTTTGGTCCTGGAATTTGATTTACTGACACTTCCTTTATAGTCAAACAGGTAACTGTAAATATCTGATGGATACTTTACTTTGTAGCCTGGCTGCCTTTTCAAGGTCAGCAATGAAAAGACGGTCACTAATGAGCTAAAATAAACAATCCTTGTTATTTATGATTTTATAAAAAAAAACAAGAAAGTTTTGTGTCTCCTCCGATCATTATATGTAAAAAAAGTAAATATGAATTGAAAAAAATACCTTGTTTGTAAGTGTTTTGACAAAAGGCAAAAAAAATATACTTAAAATATGACCAGGTAAAATCATACAAAAGTTATTTCAAAAACTACTAATAGTACAGTAAACGAAGGTGTGAACCTGAAGATTAGGTTGGGCCGTCATAATTTTGTCTTTAATTTGCAGGTATAAATGTATACAATATCGTCTGAAAATATCATATATAAAAAAATGTCTGCAAGGGCCTTAAGATGGCCCTCAAGAGCCCGGAAATCTCTTTTTTCAACTAATTTGGTCGATATCTCCCGAAATATGACACTTACGCAATTGTGTTTGGGGAAAATGAGCAGTTTATTAACTGCAAAAAATGATTCCCACCCCCCTTTGTCAAAAATTTGATAGATTTGCAATAATCGGCCATAAATGCGCCGAGTATTTTTGACCTGCCCCGTATTTCGAAAGGTGCTTTGAGCTACTTAAAACTTCCAAACGGACGAACTAATTTTTAAATAACCCCACGTAAAATGCATATTTTTGCATGTTTTAAAGTTAACATGAAAGAAGGAACGTGTAGCAATAAAGTTACTGTTTCCTTTTTTTAGAATATTTAGAATATTAAAAAATGAGCCAAAGTTAATTTTTTGGTCGATATTTTGACCATCCTATCAATCTGTTCATATTTTTTTTATAAAAAGTAATTTTTGCCGAATTCTTTTGGATTATAGAGCTTTGGAAGGTGTTAAATACATTCCGCAAAATTCAATAAATATGTTTGTGTATTTTCATAAACAACGTGTTTTTCTGAGTTTCCGGAATTTTCGAAAATGCTCGGGTCTATCGGGAATTAATAAATATTCAAGGACCATAAACAATCTTTGCAAATGGGATTGTAGATTTTGAATGCATATATTTATTAATCAAGAAGATGTAAAAATGTAAAAAATTGCCTTACTTTTTATTTTAGTTTTCAAAAACGTCTTTAGAAAAAACGGGCAATATTTAAGTTTTTCCAGTTTCCGTTTTGGAGCACAAGGTAAGTTTTTTATTTTTGTTATCCGAGTTCAATAAAGACATTTATTTTCTGTAGGAAAGTCTAATTTTTTTTGGTTTAATTTTGTGGAAAAAAAATGGAAGTCAAAGTAAAATTTTGGTATTCTGAGTGAAGACGTTGTAATGGTAACATGTGGATTAGCAACTTTTAAGCAAGATGAGAAAGGACAACCACCATGTGTTTCTACAGAAGCAATCCTCCCTGGAAATGCATAGGAAGTGTAGGCTGAATAATGGCAAGCTGAATTATCCAAACAGTCACTTTTTAAAAGTTCACAAAAAGATTTGACCTTCTCCAAAGCCCCAAGAGAAAAAAAGAACAAGCCAACAAAGCCCAGTATTTTATTTTTGTTCCAATTTTCTGTTCTGTGAACTACCAGCTAATATAAATGATATTAATAAAATGATAAATTAATGATCTTTATGTAACTTTGGATAACAAAAATAAACCCTTACCTTCTGCTCCAAAAAAGAAAACTGGTAAAAGTTAAATATTACCACGTTTCTCTCTAAAGACGTTTTCTCTGAAAACAAAAATAAAAAGTAAGGCAATTTTTTTTCACTTTTTACACTATCTTCTGGATTAATAAAAGTATGCATTCAAAATTTACAATCCTATTTACACAGATTGTTTGTAAATAAAAGAGCAGAAAGTATTGAAGCCAATGTGGGTGCACGCGCTGTAGCAGACGGCTGTTCGATACTATACATAAACGGTACGCGCACGGAATAAAATATTAAATAACTCAATTATTTAGAGAAAGTTTAAAGGCAGAATTTTTTTTATCGTGCACTTATTAAAGTACTTTATGTAAATATAGTGATAAAAAGCTCAGAATGTGATTTTTAATACCACAGCTCAAAAAATTTGAACACGAAGGGAAAGTAATCATCAAAAAAAAAAAGGTCGAGTTTTTATTAGGACAAGAATTTCCTAGATTTATCGTAAAACTTAAAAATTTATAAAAAAAAGAAGAGTGCTATCGAGAAGGAGACAATCTAAGCTTTTGAATGATGTGTATTGTTAGCCGATATTGTCCTTGAATATACAGTATGTCCACGGAAAAGGTGTTGAAGAGAAAAAAACTTTTATTTTTGATTTTATCGAAAAAGCTATTTGATAAAAATTTTGCTATTTAAAGTAAGATTGGGAGGGAAACTTTAAAATATTTATACGCGGTGTTCGAATTGAAAAACTTAAAATGGTACAAGAAAAAAGTGCATTTATTTGAGAAAATATGGAAATACGTTACAAAGAAAGTTGTTCAAAATTAAAAAAATAGCCCTAATACCAATATTTAAAAAAATCGGCCTACTTTTATTTTGTGTGATTAAATTTATTTTAATATTGATTTAAATTTTTAATATCAATTTATTATAAAATTTTTTTGCTGTTAAGTAAGCATTTAAAACTGACGATACTGCGGCTAATGAATTATAAAAGCAAAGTATCAATAAAAACTTGTCACTATCAACGCCTACTAGTACAAAAAATTTTAATTAGTTAATTGATAATAAAATTTTAATCACAAATAAATAAAAGTGAGCCGATTTTTTTTAAAATTGGTATTAGAGACTGCCTTTACGTTTGAACAACTTTTTCTAGTAACTTATTTTTCATATCTTTGCAAATAAATGCACTTTACTCTTGTACCATTTTTTTAAATTTTTTCAGTTTTCTGAACACCGCGTATAAAATATGTTAAATGTTTCTATCCCAATCTTACTCTGAGAAGCAACAAACATTTTTATTAAAGTACTTTTTCGATAAAAAAAAATGAAGAAGTTTTCCTATTCAACACCTTTTCCGTGGACACACCAGTACGTCCACGGAAACGGTGTTGAATAGTAAAAACTTCTTTATTTTTATTTTATCAAAAAACGCTACTCTTAAAAAAATTTACCACTTTTATTAATTTGTGATAAAAATTATTTTAATATTACCCAATTCCAAATTAACAACTCTTTATTGTACTAGTAGGCGTTGATAGTGACAAGCTGTATTGACATTTCGCTTTTATAATTTATTAGCCGCAGAAACGTCAGCTTACTTAACAGCAAAAATTTTAATAAAATTAATATTAAAAATTTAAATTGGTATTAAAATTAATTTAATCACAAATAAATAAAAGTAGGCCGATTTTTTTGAAAATTGGTATTAGAGACTACCTTTTAATTTTAAACAACTTTTCCTAGTAACTTATTTCTATATCTTCACAAATAAATGCACTTTACTCTTGTACCATTTTAAGTTTTTTCAATTTTCTGAACATCGCGTATAAAATATGTCAAATCTTTCTATTCCAATCTTACTCTAAGAAGTAGCAAAATTTTTTATCAAGAGTAGCTTTTTTCGATAAAATCAAAAATAAAAAAGTTTTTTCTCTTCAACACCTTTTCCGTGGACATACTGTATATTAATTTGCGATAAACCGAGCATTTTTAAAAACTTCGGAACTCTAAAAGAACCGCCCTAAGAAAAACACGTTGTTCATAGAAATACACAAAAAATATTTATTAAGTCTTTCGGAATGTATTCAACACCTTTCAAAGCCCCATTATCCAAAAGAATTCGGTAAATTACTTTTTCTAAAAAAATATGAACAGATTGATAGGAGGGACAAAATATCGACCAAAAAATTAACTTTGGCTCGAATTTTTAATATTCTAAAGGAACAAAAAAAAAGGAAACTGTAACAAGATATTATTGCTACAGGTTCCTTCTTTCATGTAAACTTTGAATCATGCAAAAATATGCATTTTTACGTGAGTTATTAAAAAATTAGTTCGTCCGTTTGAATGTGTAAGTAGCTTAAAGTCTTAAAGCACCTTTCGAGATACGGGCCAGGTGCAAAAAATACTCGGCGCATTTATGGCCGATTATTGCAAAAACTATTAAATTTTTGACAAAAGTGATGGGAATCATTTTTGCAGTTAATTAACTGATCTTCATTTTCGCCCAAACACGAAGTAAGTGTCATATTTCGGGAGATATCGATCAAATTAGTTGAAAAAAAAGATTTCCGGGCTCTTGAGGGCCATTTTCAGGCCCTTGCGGACATTTTTTTATATATGATATTTTCAGAGGTTCTTGTATACATTAATACCTTCAAATTAAAAAAAAAAAAATTGACGGCCCAACCTGATCTTCAGGTTTGAGGTTTCTTCGGACTTCATTTACTGAACTATAAGGAAAATTTGAATTATTTGTGACGAGTTTTATCTTAGTAAAGGTGAAACAATTAAATAGACCTAAGTGTTTACATAAATAGTAAGTATTTTTAGAATATCTGCCCTAAAAAAGTAGTCACTTTATACCTGGGTATTCAGAACTTTTTCTTAAAAATCACGTCTTTGACAACTTTCCCACTGTAATATGATATGATGTGCCAATTTTTTTAATTTATTCTCGCTGATATCGTTATTCTTAGTCAATTTACCGTTACATTTTTTGTGATAACGTGTAAAAGACCTATTTATGGGGAAGATAGCTAAAGAAAAAAGATTAAATACAATTTTTGTGTATCATTTACTGGCCATTTATAAACTTGACGTTTCGTTGCCGTTACTGTTGTAGTTCTATTAATGAGCTGTTGCCGTTGCTGTTCGTGAATTGTTTATTTTATAAACTTGATATTCGCGTTTTTAAACGTTCTATTTAGGTTCTAACTGTCAGTTTCGATACTGTTACTTGTCATTGAACCTTTGCCACTTTTGTTAATGTTTATGTATTTTTTGGTTTATGTTTATTAAAAATTATTTAAACGGCTGAAAATAAAACCAGAAAATAATAAATATTAAAACGTATCAACAACATCAATACGTTTCTCACAGAAGCAATGTCCAAAGGATAAAACTTGGCCAAGTTCGAGCAACGGAGCTACGGATGGCACCAGCGACTTTGTTTATGAATGGGAACATTAAAAACCATAATTTTAACTTGCTGGCGGGAACATCAGCGGCAGCTGGAAGGAGAGCGTTAACTTTATAATTGAAAACAGGAAAGTTGTAAGTAATAAATCAATACATGTGTTATTTTTAGTGGTACACTTTACATGTACTCAATTAAACTTATACAATTATTTGGAACATTAATAACAGTTTTCCAATAACTGAACGATTGTTCATAAGTACATTATATTAAAAAGTGGCATCTTCTTTCTTTGCGTAGCACATTGGCCTAAAAGAACAGTTTTAAAATATTGTTGAAAATATTTAATAAATGTTCGCTCTAATGCTATAACGTCAAAGTTTTCTTGAAGATTCCTCAGTTTACACATTCTTTATCGCTGAAGTGGATGCTCTTTTCGGTCCGAAATCCAGAAGGTTATTTGGTACTAAAAATATTGAAATAGGAATGATTTAAGAATATACCTACCATTTGAGGAGAGCTACATTTTACAAAAAATATTTTATCTTGTTAAGTCATACTTTTCTGAACTTTTCTTTTCAGAGGTACTTTTTGAGTAATAGGTTTATTCTGAAAGAATTATCTTAGTAATATGCACTTACTTCAACTAATTTAGGGTAGGTCTCTCTATTAAGGGGTTGGTCTTTAAAATAATATTTTCTAATTAATTGAGATACTTCATCTTTTAAAGCAGGATCTACACTTTCATTGTAATGTAGAATAAATGGCATAATTTCATTCCATTTGGTATCGATATCAATAAGATGCTGTTCATTTGCATAAAAGTCTAAAAATATCAATTATAGTGTTAAAAATATATTTATAGGTTATTAATAAAAAAATTAACTCTTGTAATGAAAAGTTTTGCTTCTTTTATATAATAGCCCATTTTGTTCAGTGATACTAATTTGAAAACCGTACCTGCAGCAGGGTATAAACCCTCAGCACTCGTATAGGAAATAATCCAAGGTAAATCTTGCACTTTTCCTTGTTCAAGCAGGTAATACGGATGATCTGGCAACAAAGGATCTAAAGACCACTGTCCATCTACTACTGCGCCAAAAGGTGAAAACGGATTATACAAACATGGCTGCAAAATTTGAGAAATCTTAGTACAAATAATATTTCGAAAGCTCAAAAGGGCCAAGTACTAAGTTAAAATTTTATCTTAACAACTCTAAAATTCAACTTATTGGGTCTATTAAATAAAAAATTATTTTCTTATATTTGCTCTTATTTGAGTATTTACTCGATAAGCATTGAATAAAAAATGTTGCAATTTTAACTTATCATGTTAAAATTTGAACTTACCACTACGACACCCCAGAGGAGCTAGGTAAAAAAATATATTGAAATTTCAATTTACTAAGTTGACAACTTATTATGTAAAATTTCAGATTATTATATTGAAATTTTACATCACTATGAAAGCCCAGCGAGACCAAGTAAAAAAATAAGTTAAAATTTTAACTTTTAACTACCTCAGCATGCTAAGTTAAAATTTTTAACATGATAAGTTGAAATTTTTCGTGACAACAATTATTTTTGTTTACTTTGCCCCTCTGGACTTTCGTATAGTATTAATAAGATAGTTGCATTAATTTTATTTTGGTATGTGTTCTAAGAAGATAAATTAACAATTTAAATAAAATCTGGTATTTAAGAATGTCTTTCTTTTGTTTTAATTATGGGTCTTAATGTCCGTATTTTTTATTTCAGCTAATAGTAGGAATGCAAATGCTCGAGTGCTTATATACGCAACGATCTATTTTGTATTGTAAATAGGTTCCATATTGTGGCGAATTCATGTATCAAACAATCTTCGTTGGGCACTTGCTCGGATAGGACGACTTAGGTCCAGGTCCCAGGGTATAAATTACAAACAAGCCCGACACCCTTTGATTTATACCAACCTTTAGGTTTTCTACCAAATTTGTCGACTGTAGTTACTGCTTTACCATTAGCAATTCTTACATTGGATTCTTTGACTTTCTTTTAGTAAAATTTAATTATACCCGTGCCCTTACGCGTATTCTTTCTTTTTTTAATAATCTGAAATGTTTTTGTGTGAATGGTAGAACAGCTATGCGCTCCTGAACTTGCTCATACTTTACTTGCCTCCGACAAGGAACTTTTTCCAAATAGTCCTTGAAGGATAACCCCTGTACAACCTATCTAAAAAAAAGGATCCAAACACTCTCTTTTAATTGTAGACCCAGTCTTTACTCTCAAGTTGTTTGTAAGGGAATAAAAAATCACACAGATAGTTATGATTCCGTTACAAAAGATTTAAAGCATGTCTTTTTAAATTCCTTTTACATTAAAAAAGCCTAGAGTTCTTTACGAATCCCAAATCATTGCTCTTGCTTGACATTTCTAAGACCTTTCATCAGCTTTAGCATGATGCGTTCCTTAACAAACTTTCTCCTTAAGTATTTTACCCTAACTTTGTGCGTGGCTCTCCAATTCGATTTTTTAATTGACCTATACCTAAAATTGTACATGATGCCTCGTTCAGCTTTGCCCAAAATAATGCTGGGGTATCCCACCATGGCACCACTAAATTAATTCTTCACCTCAACGATTTTTCCCATTTATAGCTGTACTGACAATAGTAACTTTTACTTTAATATTCAATTTTTCAAGTAAGTCTCTAAGACTAAACTAAAAAACAAGCGCACATTATTGCAGATATTTATTTCACAGGATGATTTATTATTTTTTGGTGGGAAAACCGAAATATCTAGATTAATGCGCCAGGACACAAACAAAATCTGACAATATTTATTCCTTAGTTATGAGCAGTCAAGTTCTGCAGAACAAATTGTAATTTAATTTGTAGGCGTCAGTATCTAGGATGACTTTAATTATATCCACGATAACATAGCCACAGCCAGAGCAGCTTCGAAAAAACTCGGATTACTCTTTCAAGTTACAAAATATTTTTCTTCATCGAATCTGTATACTGTATTCATACCAAGTAAATGGTGTCTAAGGCGGCCCCTAGACGATCAATTATATTGCGCAATATTGTGAATTGTGCAATATAATTAATCGACTGGGGCTAATATTGAAGGTTGCGCAATGATTGAATGAAAGTTTGAGCGGTTTTATTTATTTATTTATTTATTTATTCATTCAATGTACATTACAGAACAAGTCCAAATAGTACAAAAAAATAACAGTCTTTCTACATGTATAAAAAAAATATGAGACAATAAAACAGAGTAATAAATTTTATTATAATACAGTAAACAGGATAAAAAAATAATAAAATAAATATCTAACTATTATTGTCATTGGGTAAAATTGCTCTTGGAGCTCTAACAGCCGCTCTATAACTTTCATAATTTAATTTAAATAAATCAATATGGTTAAAAAGATTATTAAAACTGCACATCAATACACAACTAAACTTTTGGGAGCCATAATTGGTTCGGTGAAATGTTTGTGCAAACAAGGTGTTTGCTCTAGTGAGTCTTTGCGGAATTCTAATTAGTATAGATGACACAAGATGGGAACATTGAATCTGGTTATTTAACAACTTATACAAAAACAATGCCATGGCATTCTCCCTGCGCTGTTCTAGAGTTTGAAGGCCAGCCAACAATATTCGAGTTAAATAAGTAACATTTTTATACGGAAATCTGTACTTAAATAATAAAAACTTTACAAATTTGTTTTGAACACGCTCCAATCGGTCTTTATGACATTGATAATAAGGAGACCATATAATACTGTTATACTCTAACTCACTAAGTACTAAAGAGTTATATAATGTCCTAATAGCTTTGGTATCCGTTAATTCCGCACAAATTCTCCTAATAAATCCAAGCATTTTGGAGGCTCTCAATACAATACAGTCTATGTGTCGATTAAAACTTAAATCATTACTAAAAATAACTCCCAAATCGTTAAAATGTTCGACAACTTCAACAGCAGTACCATTCAAAAAATAGCTGAACTCTAGAGGACGTTTACATTTAAAAAACAGCATAACTTTGCACTTAGCTACATTTATTTCTAGACAGTTATCAATACACCACAAATTTAGTCTTGTTAAGTCCTCTTGAACCTTTTCACAGTCATCTTTGGTTTTAATTGCACTAAACAGTTTTAAGTCATCCGCATACAACAAAAATTTACAGTGTTTAAATACAGACGATACATCGTTTATATACAAAAGGAACAGCACTGGACCCAGATAAGAGCCCTGAGGTACACCAGATGTAACACTTATCTCCCGGGATCTCTCCGTTCCAAACTTGACGCATTGCTTTCGGTCCGTTAAATAAGACTTAATCCACCCAATGTAGTTGTTTGTTATTCCAAAACCCTTGAGTTTGTCAATAAGTAATGAGTGAGACACCCGCTCGAAAGCCTTGGTGAGGTCCGTATACACAGCATCCACCTGAAAGCCTTTCTCGACGTTTTGAAACAGGTAATTGTGAAAGTTTCCAAGATTTGTGGTTGTCGATCTTCCCTTAAAGAAGGCATGCTGCTCTTCAAGAATATGGTGTTTTAGTTTTTCAAAAATTTCATCCGTGATTATGCTCTCAAAAACCTTTGACACCACAGGAAGCAATGAAACACCCCTGTAGTTAACAATTTCATCCCTTGATCCCGACTTAAAGATAGGAACAATGGACGAGAATTTCCATACTGTTGGGAAGGTGGCTTTTTTTAATAAAACAGCAGGTATTCCATCTAGTCCCGTGCTTTTGTTGATGTCCAAAGTACTCAGTTTTTGAGCAACCTCATAGGGAGTAAAATGATGATTTGAAAGTTTCACGGACTCGATCTCGGAAAATTCCCGAACACTGTTATTAGGATAAACTCTGTAGCATGACTCAAAGTGAGTAGCGAACGCATTGGCTATGTCTTTTTGGTCGCTTAATTCCTTTTTGCTGTAAACCATAGTCTTTGGCAAACCTCGATCCTTTTTAAGTGAGGACACAAAAGACCAGAAATATTTGATGTTATGGGGAATCATCAGTTCAGTATTTGAGACATACATGAAATAGCTAGATTCTATCAAATGCTTTGATTCGCCTCTAAGTTCTGAAAATTTTTTATAATCCTCTAATAATCCAGAACGCTTGTACCTCTGGTGGGCCTTATTTTTCCTTTTAATAGCCTTGATTGTATCAGCGGTGTACCATTTGGGAAACCTGCCACTCCTTCTATGCAGTTTTGGAACGTATTTTTCAATAGCATCATAAAGCTTTTCGTATAGTATAGCAACTGCATCGTCAACCAGACTACATTCTTCAAGCCCCCTCCAATCCACCCTTGAAAAGTAATCATTTATGTCCGCAAAATTGGCCTTCTCAAAGTTATATATAGTAGTTTAGTCGTTTGTGTGGAAAGTGGAGAATGATTTTTATTGCACCATATTTTTCCATTGCATCGTGTAGGGTCAGTCTTGCGCAATAATTTATAGTCTGTGTTTCGTCTTAGGCACGATGCAAACGGGATCAGACTATTCTCCGACTGAACACGAAAACATTGCACAGTTCGTATTATTGTGCAAAATAATTGAACGTTTGGATTTAAAGCGTCATTCAATCTTATTGTTCAATAAAATATATTGTACAATGTTATTGCAGGTCTAGGGGCCGCCTAATACAAGTTTCTGCTTTGTCCGCTCTTTTATCTTTGGGGTGTCTAGATTGTGGAACATGCTCTCTGTAAACCTTTAAATAAACTGCCTCTTACCTTACTTAGGACACCTAGGGTATGTAGGAATTTAGGTTTTGAGTTTTGAGGCGTCGCACATTTAAAAATAAGGGAAACAATTCTGGCCACGCGTCAATTTTCATCGGATTCATGGTGATTTTTTTAGTTCTTCAATGGAAATATTTACTTACAAGCCATGGTAAATTGGGATAAAACGCACTGACCTTAAAATCAAATAACCTCGTTCCTCAATACAATAAAAAATGATGTACCTAAGGTTGATAAATCGAAAGAAATAATTACAGGATTTTTTAATTTTTTTTGCTTATAGTCACAAAGTATTGCAGAACGAGGTTTTTTTGGTTTTGAAGTAAATGAGTTATATTCCAATTTGGGATGTCTCCTGTCTAAATATAGCAATTATCTCCGCAAAAATATAAAATATAACTCCATTGAAGATTAATTAAAAGTTATAAATTGCTTATTGTTTCCGATACACAGTGTGTCGTGAAATATGTCAAAAAAAAAACAATAACGTTATCAAATACAAGAATGGACTATGTGAATACTCAAAAGCGCTTTAAAATTATTTTAACAATATTACATTTAAATAAATTCTAATCACTGCATCAACAGCAGAAAATAATGGTGTGAAAGCTTTACCCTAAAAGTAATCCATGTTATTAATTTTTTTTTGTCAAAAAATGATCTGTTCAATTATAGATTTTAATTCGTCACTTGCACTAGCCTCAACCTAAGAATCAGGATCGAAGTGGTCCTATTTGGTAAAAACCCCAATTAAGTTTTTAATAATTATTCCTGTACCTGAAATTCTTTAACAGTTTGAACGATATGTCTAGCTGGCTTTGATTTTAAACAATCTAAAATTTCTTTAGAGTTTCCTGTTGGGCATCCGACTAAATCAGCAACTTTATTTGTTTTTTCTCTGGCATTTTCCATGAGTACCCAGGGATTAAGAGCGCAACCGCTTTGTGAAATTCCTTGTTTAAAAAGTCCTAAAAATTTCAAAAATATTAAACTAAAATAAAAAATTCTGATTTTTTAAATCGGCGTTTTCCAATTTTTTTTATTCTTACCACTTGGCAAGACGTAAATTTTTCGCGTACCACTTAGTGGTGGGAATGTCATATTAATGGCATATCATATGGAATTTAAAAAGCTGATTGACTTTAAATTTTTTTTATTTTGTTACCTCAATTATTTGCAGTTTTAATTTAACGTAATGTTATCAAACAAAAAAGCCTTACACCACATACAAAAAAAATGAAAAATGTTAATGAGAATGCTGAGCTTAGCGATTCAAAGCCGACATGTGGAATGCAATAGAAATTTAACTTCTTTTTTAGCTATAGCTAATTCTGAATAACCTGCACTCTTTTAATCCCAAAAGTCCGAGATAGTCATATTTAAAAAGGTTTGCTTTAATTCCGAATTAAAAAAACTGCTCCTATTTTTGGCAGTCAAATTTTGAGGCAGCTTTTTGATGTTAGTATAAGGGGCTTGAATCCAGAAATCATTAATGTGGTCTTCAGGGACATATTACTTTTATTTTAACCGCAGGTTGGAAGATGCTGCTTTAAATAATCATATTAGTAGCAAAGTCAAATAATCTAGCACGTCCAGCCACATGCCTAGCGAGACGAAAGTCTATTATTATTATTGTTATTATTTAACGTCTTATAAAGTTTTAAAAATTTACGCTCTAACAGTATTTAATACTAATAATTTCAAAAAAATTATAGTAAAATTAGTTTTCCAACTATTTATATTATCATATACATGAGATTATATATTAATACTATAATAAATATATCTGATCAGAAATGCTATCAGAATTATGTAATAAATCTGTAGTACTTTTGTTGACATTCAATATCAACATTCACAACACTTAAATTTATTTTAAATATTACCTTTAACTATTTTTTACTTACCTTTTGAAGTTGGAAGTAAATAATGAAAATGAACACTAGCGCCCCCCGCCGACATTCCATATATGGTAATTGAATTCGGATTTCCTCCAAAATAGTGTATATTTTTTTTGACCCATTTAAGAGCTTTAACTTGGTCTTTTATACCATTATTGCCTGGCAAAATATCGTCCTCAGTACTAAGGAATCCTAAATAAGTAATGATTAGAAGCAATTATTTAATTTGTTTTAATAAAAACATAATATGTATGTGCATTACCTATAATAAAAAGGTACAAACAATTTCTGCTTAAATACTACAAACAACTGTTTGTAGTATTTTTGAGATAAAAAATATTAAAAAAATATATTTCTATCTTTTTCTGACTTCACGCTTTAAATTTGCTCAAACTCCTAATGTTTTAGTACATTTAATTAAAATTATTACATAACTTTATATTTTAAATTACTGATGTATTTAGAATATAAAATTTTGAAAGCAAATATAGATTTCAGAACAAATTTGATAAATAAAAAACCTATTTTATTTAATTAAAATTATAGGCGTGTTGTTAAATTCATCAGATGATAGCGCTGAAATCTATCGTGACGTCACACTAGATTACCGCTAGTTTTATCCTTGTCCATATACTACTAAAACAACGGCCATCTTTCTTTAGCGCTTTTCCATCAATTAATTTAAAAATCATCGATGAATTTAACAACACGCCTATGCCCTAAGGCTAAACTGACATTACCGACCCCGAAAATTCTTCTGCGTCGATCCTCGCACATTTGCTCAATGTCCTTGGTTAAAATATAGAACATGTTTAGTATTTTTATAACAAAAATTTTAGTTAAAAATATTAAACTTGTAAAACACAAAATAATTAGCCTAAAAAAATTCGGCCGAAATATGGCTATAATTTTTGGAATAATCCTGGTTATGTATATCGGCTTTTACAATTTTACAAACACTTTGTTTTCGAAAAACCAATTAAATTTGGATAATTAAAAACACATTTTTTCATAAAAGTAAAAATCCCTTTACTCTATTCTTTTCTATCTCCCTTTTTGTTGAAATGTTAGAAATTTACTCACCTAATGGTCCTAACCTGTAATTAAAATTGACAAACACAATTTTTCTTTCCATAATAATCTCTGGACCATAAGCAGCGCTTCCACCAAACATAAATGCACCTCCATGGATATAAACTAAAACATCCAGGTTGGCATTTTGGCTTAGGGAGTGAGTGTAGACATTGACATGAAGGCAGTCTTCATCTCCTAGACACAAAAGACTAAGAATGTAGATATATATTTAAAAACCATTATAAATTTAGAACTAGCTAATATTCTTCAAAATTTTTAAAGCTCTTAAAAGCTAAACGACACAATTTCAGAAGTACCCAACTTGACTTAAATCAACCTATTTTGACATCAGTAGTCTATAATAAAAAAATGTACGAATATCTTACGGACACCCAACTGAGTTCTTTCTTATTTACATAGAGATATATCTCTGTAAATAGCGGATAGTTGCCCTCTTACAAGGCTTAATTAACTTATGTTTGCCACTTCTGGTATAACCAAAAGTAACTGATTTTTTTTGTTTAAATACCACTCCATATGTTTTTAAGCCTGTCAGATTCTTCTCAAAAATATCTTTTTAACTATGTGTCACAATGTGGCATTTGCTTTTAAAATGACGTCGAAAAGTAATTTATTTAAATAAGCTTTAAAACCTCTTGCAATATCTTGAAAAATAGAATAGAAATAGCATACTTTTATTTGTCTATTCTATAAAACATTATTTTTGTATCATTTTTAATAGATTCGATCATCATCGATTTAAAACATCCAGTAATCCAGTGTAACAATGACAGATATTTTTCATTCGGTTAACATGCAACAAATCTATAAAATTGCTAAAGCAAATCAATTGTGATGATTGAATAAGGCAAAAACAAAAGAAAAATAGTTGTTTTATATATCAGTCAATTAAAATATGCTGTTTATATTCTATTTTCCAAAACAGTACGAGTTGATATCAACCAGAACACTTCACTTTGGTCAACTTTGGTCCAAGCTGCATATCATGAGAAGAATCCCAAGGAATCCAAAGTTCTACTGGCAATCGTAAAAGAAATAAGTGCATAAATAAAGCAAATTGTGGAAAAGTAGAAATATTTTAGGAAAGACTTAAAGACAAGTAAGAAGTAGACACCCACGGTACGTTAGTACTTAGGCCTCAGCCTTTGTGGACTGTCCAAAGATGAAAAAAAAGAGATAAGTCAAGAAAATTCAAAGAAAGAAACGAAGGTAAGCGAAGATTCCATAAAACTAGAAGCACATTTTTTTATCCTTAGTCAAATTGATTGATCGAAAGATTTAAAAGAACTTTTACCAAACACCTAAAATTAAAAGTAAATGAATAACAAAGGAAGTGATACCACTATATTTAAATGTGTATTAGCCTATCGCTCCACAGTTCATGAAATAACTGGAGCAACACCTGCTAAAGTCATTTTTGGAGCAAAATTGTACCTTTCAGTTAACTTACTTACTAGACGACCTTCTGCCCATTAAGAGCCAGCAGAAAATTATGTAACTCAATTAAATAAACTGCTGCAAGTCATACCGAAGGGGTTTGTAATAAGCTACAAAAAGAAAGTGACCGTATGAAGTTTCGCTATGACTGGAAAGCTAACCATTAAATATTTATAATCGATAAATAAGTTTCGTTATACAATACAAGAAGATTTAAGGGACATTTACCGAAACTTCGGAAGTCATGGGAAGGGCCGGCTTAATGATCTGGTGTACTGAATTCAGAAGAGCCCACAGGCAAAGATCAATGTAGTGCATCTTTAGCGGCTATCCTTTTTTAAGACCGGAAAGATACTGGATCGAAACTATAAACACTTGGGAGGGAGCAGTGTTACTAATATGTTTTTGGTTTATAAAATTATAGGAAGTTATGATTAATTAATTTAGTTATTTTTTTTTCCATTCTGACCACCATTTGCAGGTCTTGAAAGCTCTAGAGTCATCAATTTTGCACTTTTGTTACATCCTCTATTCTGCCCAACTATGGTGAGAGGCAGTATATGCCAACTTTTAGTTTTTTATTAGTTAGTTTAGTTAGTTTTTATTTAGACATAAATATACTGATTTTTTAAACTGTAAAAGTAGCTGTAAAACAATCCTAGGTATGCAAAGATACCAAAAAGTCAATTTTGGATTTTTTGGTAGATACTGCTCTCCTCATAATAGGCCGGTTTTATTTAAATCCTTTTTAATAATTCCAAATTTAAATTCGACCCTTACTATTAGGAGGAATATAGTTTGAAAGTTTGTAACCTTATTACTTGCAAAAAATAAATATCTTGCGATTTTTTTTACCTTTGGCAAAAAGAAAATCTTTGTACAGATTTTTGGTAGAACTGATTTATTTAAATAAATGAAGGCAAGATATAATATTAAAACTTTATTACAAATTTGATAAAAACATTTAACAAAATTTATTATGAATATGGCGCTTTTTACTACCAACAAATAAAACTGCTTGTCAAACTGATAAGTCTACACCAAATAAAACTTTGCTTTATAAACATACTAAAAAATATTATTATAAGGTAAAAATCTTAACTAGATAATTCAAAGAATTGTGTATAAAAATGTTACAGCAAGTATTTAAAATGATAACCTTTCTCTTGCCATACATGGACGCATGAGCCTAATGGAACTATTAATAGGTCTAAAAATATCACTTCTTTTAAATGTTTTAAATTATGCCATGATAAATTTTAAAGGTCTTCTACTACATATTCTTGCTCCTCATACCTCTGTTTTTCAGAGTACAACACAAAGACTATTCCAAAACTGTAAGGTCAAAGGATCTTGTCGGCCATCTACTAGATTCCGCATTTCCTGTCTACCGATGCGAAAATATATTCATAGATTCCTT
>JAHBCN010017542.1:0-18226 GCA_019359885.1 Listronotus oregonensis
TAAATGGTATATGGGGGGTGCGTCTTCAAGGGAACTGAAAATCCCATGAATTTTTATTAAATTTTTTTACTTTTTACAAAAAAAAAAATTTTTTAAGAGCCCAATCTGAAAACCCCTCTAAATTTCAAAATTTTAATAAAATTTAAAATTATTAATTAAATTAATTGAAAAATTAAAAATTTTTGGTTTGGAAAACCAAACAGAACCAGTAAAAAATATTGCCCTGGCATGAAGAAAAGTGTCAATAAATAGTGCAGTCTATCTAAAAAAAAAAAAAAGTTTTAAATGGCATTATGGGAAAAATTTAAAAGATCTGAAAGTTTTCAATTTATTTACCCCAAGCCCTTCCGTCCATTTTAATATTAAACGTATTGTCAGTAAATAATTGTAAATGTTCAAGTCAGATATCAAAATAGAGCCGAAGAAAGAGAGAACAAAATTTAATATTCTACGAGGGGGAGAAAAAAAAATGGTTAGACGAGGCTTTTGGGAAAGAGGTAAATAAACATATAAACGGTATTGGCATTTAAAAAAATACAGCTATTATTCGAAAAGAAAAAATTAAGAGCTGGAAAGAGATGAAGAGCAAGAATGGCATTTTGTTTTAAATGATGGAAAAAAATAACAAGGGGAATTTTTTTGGAGAAATATTTTTTTAAGATGAAGTATTCCCAAAATAAACCAAATGCAGAATGGGTATTGAGCCAAAAAATGAACATCGCTTTTTTACTCGGACACAATACCCCAAAAACAAATGATTCTGGGAATTAGGGACACCATATCTTGGCCTTTTTTTTAGGGATATAACCTGAAAAAAACCCCTTTTGAAAAAAGTTGTTGGGAAAAATTAAATGATTGGTACCAAATAGGGGGTTTTCCCCCCATAATCCTTAGGGTTAGGATACCTGGAAATTTTTAACCAATATTATTTCCAGGTAGGATACTTTGGGGGTCACCGTCTTTCACCGAATGACTTCTTTTTTGGGGGATCATTAAAAATATTTATAAAATATAAATTTGAGAATAAAAAACCGCAAAAAAACGTTTTCTTAAATTTTAAAAAATTTCCCCCAAATATCAACTTAGCAAGTTGAAATAAATTTTTTGAGGGGTTGGGGATATTTTTTTTAAAAAGGGGGTTGTTTAAAATTTTAAATTTTTTTATTTTTTTCTATTTTTAAAAAAATTTTGTATTTCATTTCTTTTTTTTTTTCCCCACATAGTAAAATATTAAGAGAGGGGAAATAAATTTTAAAAATTTTTTTTTAAAAATATTGCTATTGGGTTTAATTAAATTTTTTTGTTTTTTTTTAAAAATTTTTTTTTTTATTTGAGAATTTTAAAAAATTTTTTTTTAATTTTAAAATTTTTTAATTGTTTTAATTTTAAAATTTTAAAAGGGGTTTGGAAACCCAAAAATTTAAACGAAAAATTCCCTTTTCCCCTTTAAAATTTAAGGGTGTAATGGTAAATTTTTAAAAATTTTCCCGTTTTTTTTTTTATTGGGGGGAAAAAGAAAAAAAGCATTGAACGGGCCCTTTAAAAGGGTGAAAGTAAACAAGGAAAGAGAACCCCCAAAAATTATCGATATACAGTTTCCTGGAAAAGTTTTAGGAATAAAAAAGGTAATAATAAAAAAAATAAAGGTGTTTTTATAACTTTTTTGCCCAAAAGCACTTTTTTTAAAACCCTTTTTTTACCGAAAAAATTTTCCAAAATTTTTTCATAAATTTAAAAAAAGATTAAAAAATATAGAGAAAAAATACTTAAAAGCCTTTTAAAAACCGGGCATAGGCCACTACGGCTAGGTTCCAATTTAAAGGGTTGGGCCCCGCGCCTCTAGTTTTTGGGTTTAGACGTTTGGAGGGTACTGACGCGTGCACTTCAAAACTATTTTATCGCTTTACAAAATAGATTTAGACACACTTATGTTACACCAAAATGTTTATCTTGGATCGTATAATAAGAATAAGTATTGTTTGTTTTTTTTAAAATTTTATGCTTAAAAAATCAATAAACAAAAAATTTTTTTAAAAAAAAAAAAATAAAAAATAATTTTTTTGTTTAAAAAATTTTTTTTTTTAGGGTTTTATATCTCTTTTTGACTTACAATTTTCCCTTTTAATTTAGCAAAAAAATTTTTTTTTAAATAAAAGGGTTTTAAGTAAAAAAAATCTGAATACTGTACTTTTGAAATATTTTTGCATTTAATTGGAATCCTTAGTTTGTTTTTTTTTTAAATTTTAAACTTTTTAAATTTAACAATTATTGCTTGGTAAAAATTGACCCTTTGTTGTTTTTTGGCGTTTTTAAAAAATTTAATTTTTTAACAAATTTCCTCCCTTTTTTCTCGTGGGGGGTTTCCCAAAACCCCCCATTTTTTAACCCCAAATTTTAAAAGTTGCTTTTTAAAAAACCTTTAAAAATTTTAAGGGAAAAATTTTTTGACGGAAAAATTTTTAAAATAAAAGGGAACTTTTTTCAGGGGAATTTTATAACCTTTTTTAAAAAAGGAAAAGTTAAAAAACAAAAAAAGGGGAGGGCCCTTTTTAGAACATCAAAAGTATGGACGAATTAATTTCGCCCCAAAAACCCCCCAAATCCCAATTTTTTCCCATTTTTTTTAAAGAAAAATTAGAAAAAAAACAAAAAAAAAAGTTTTACACCTTATTACGGTAATTGCATTTTTGGGGCCCAAAAATTTTTTTTTCTTTCCCATTACTTTTTACCCCCTTTAACCAATTTGGGAAAAGTAAGTTTTAAATTTTTTTATAATTAACAAAATTTTTAACCACTTTTGACTTTATTTTAAAAAGACAAAATGTACGAAATATTTTCCTTATTTTATGAACTGTGTCTTAGAAAATTGAAAAGCCATTTTCAATAAAATGCTTTCAATTTCTGTAAAAGCATTGGAAAACACTATTTTTGAATTTAGCTTTTAAATAAAATTGAATGTTGAAGTAAAGTATAGAAAAGTATATTATTTTGGAGTCGACGAATATCGACAAATGTATCTTTGTCCGCTTTTTAGTTGTGATTGCTCGGTTCTATCTAGATAAATTAGGTTACCTGCGGAACAACAAAAAAGTACTTTTAAACATTACACTGTTTTTCATTATGAAATTTTTGTATTTACTATATTCTGCTTAATTCAAATAAACCCCTTGATGCGAGGGTTAAAACTTAAAATACTTAAAGAAAATTTTTTTAAAGTTTTTTGTACTTAAAGATTTTACTTTGAGTACTTTTTATTGGGAAGCCCCTGTACTTGTACTTGATTAATTTATATCAAAATTCTTGAACTTTTACTTGATTTGACCAAGTAAATTACTGTATTTTTCTAAGTACTTAAATTAAGTACTTGTCAAAAAAGTAGTTTAAGTTAATAAGAAGTACTTGAAGTAAAAAGAAATCAATTTCGCAAGAGTTAAAAGAAAAAACCCCCCCAAAATTTTTTTTCCCCAATTAATTGTTAAAAGCACCAAGAATGGAAAAATTACAATCATTTTAAAATACCTTTGTATAGAAACTAGTTTTATAAATTTTTAAAAACATTTTTTATTTGTTTCTAACACCACTTAATAATACCTGTATTTAAAATTTTATTTCACAATCCATATCTCACCACTTTTTTTTTTTTTAAGCTCCTTATACCGGCTTTTTTTTTTAATACGATAAATACAAATCAATAACAAGAAATAAAAAAGATCCTTACATACCATACATGCGAGGAACAAAAAAAGAAAAAAAAATCAAAAACAACATTCTCTTTTCGCAACACTCTCAGAAGTTTCCTTACCAAAACAAAACCGACTACTTTGAATGCGGGAAAAGAAGTAGTTTATAAAATACCCTGTAAGTGTGGTGATTTACATATTGGTGAGACAAAGAGACCTTTAGAAGTTGGAATTAAGGAACATTAAAAAGATACTTGAATGGGCGAGACTGTAAAGTCAGGTGTTGTGGAACATGCTTGGTCTAAACATCATAATATAATTTGCAAAGATGCTGGGATTATTTTTAGAGAATCCCACTGGAAGAAACAGAAGTTTAAAGAAGCTGCTATTATTAATAACAATTTCCATGTTTATAGTTAACCAAGTTTAAATATCCACAACATTTGGCAACCTCTGCTTACTAACAGCAAAGAAGTCAAGCTCAGTAGACCATAAAAATGGGCAGTGGCTTCATGCATCAGTTACCCGGGTTTTGATATAAAGGGTATATGGGGTTTAGATATTTAGTATTTACTTAAACCCATCAAGATACTTATGTTGAACGTTGTGAAAAAGTAAATAAAGACAATGAAATTTCCCAAAAAAAATTTTTTTTCAGCTATTTTAGATTAAACTTACTCGATGACCTTGTTTCCAAAACTATAAGAGATAGACATATAAATAATATAATAAAAAAATAAATATAAAAGGTAACTTTATTCGATGGATCTACATGAGAACAACATCTTGAAACGCGCTCTTTATGTAAATATTTACTGTGCATAAAAGAAAATGGCTTACCCAGATAGGCAAAATGAAGTTTTCCTGAAAAATTATAATATGTACGAGTATGTATACCTGTGTCGAAATACCGCAAAAATAATTTACTTAGTAATAAATTGGGTAAAAATTAAATTTAATAATTCTATAAGGTTTTGAGAACGCAACCCAAAGGGGTAGTTTTCAATTGAAACTTATAGAAACCTTAAAAACAAACAACATTAATGTAATTAATTTAGGATTAATAGGCCCCTTTTTTACGGCAATTTTGCTCAAAACATTTTATCCGTTATAAATACTATTTTTCTCCAACCAGTCAAAATTATTTTATTTAGTTATTTAAAAATCGTTTAAAAATTTGTAATAAATTTGAACACCTATTATAACAGCGAATACTAATTTGGTAGGGCAATTTTTGGAAAAATTGGTAAGTAATATAAAAGATATTTATTACATTTGAATTAAGAACCAATCATATAATTTTGTAGTATTTACCTCTTTAAAAAAAAATTTTTGAACTGATGCAAATATACCTGCGGATATATTGAAAGTGTTGAACAGTATTTCAAATCTCTTGCCACCCAAATCCGCCAAATTTATGAATTCGCTTTCGCAATTATGAATTTAACAAAATGTGCAAACTATCGAAAAGGTTTTATGATGTATTTTAAATTTAAGAAGAGCGTCAAGCATCCACTCTTGGGCACATTATTCAATGTTCGATCCACACTGGATATCAAAAAGGGATGGGATATTAGTAAATATCCAAAATTACGAGCATTGTTTAAAAGGCAAAGTGATGGATATATACCTAAAAAGTTTAAGGTTTTTAAAAAGAAGAAGTAAAATCAAATTTTTAGATAGGCACCTGATAATGTAATTTATGGTAAAGTAATATAATGAATATTTTGAAAGAAGGAAGATCAGTTTAAGTTTGATTTTCCTTATTTTTTCTAGGTTGTTCTAGTAAAAGGGAAATTTTAAGATGCTATGCGTTGAGACGAACAATTTAAATGAAAATTTAATGCATTAAAGATATGGCCCCGACTTGATCAAAAAAAATTTGCGGGACAAAAAACAAAAAACCCTCTTCGTTTCATCATTATTTGCGTTTATTTCGAAAATATGTTGCATTACGGCCATTAAATTTCCAGGAACGTCCTTAATTTTTGAAGTAGGTTAATGGAAATTGTCAAACAATGGTTGTTGGTATTCACAAAATTAGTGCCGTGCCGCAAGAAATAAATAAGAAAATTGAAAGGAGTATACTGGACATTAGTTGAGAAGAACATCTGCTACACTTCTTGTTGATGCTGGCGTGACCTCACTTTTCTTAAAAGACATGGTGATTGAAAGTCAAGTATTGTAGCACAAGGATATATTGAAGAATCACGTATCAACAAAGAGAATACTGCCAGGAAAATATTGCAACCTGACAAAGAAAGTACAGTTGCGGCCATAAACCAGGCTTTCACCTGATAATTATATATTTGAAGTACACAGTCACGTTTACAGGCCTTTTAATATCAATTTCTTAGCTGAAACAAAACAAACAAAGACTTAAAATAAGCGAAATTCTATTTATTTATCCAGAAAACTAAAATCAAACTGAATATCAACTAATAAACTATAAAACAAAAATCAGTATTTTATGATAGCTCCATTCTTTTCGATCACCAAGGCCAATCTTTTAGAAATCGAAGCGAACAATGTTCTAGTGTAATCCTCAGTCAAACTATTCCACGCCTCTTGAATTTGTGCCCATAACTCTTTTTCATTTGCGGGCTGAACATGTGTTGACTGGATTTTTTTAACTATCAGTCCACATACATTTTCCATCGGGTTGAATTCGGGACTTCGCGATGGCCAGGGAAGGATTCTAACCTGGTTGTTTCTTGACCAGTCGGTGACCCTTCGGGCTGTATGGACCGGACAGTTGTCGTGCTGATAGATAAAATCATTCCCATAGACATTATAGGCCGCTGGCACATGATATTTTGGAGTATTTCTTGATAAGAATTGGCGTTAAGTCTGGTTGGATATGATGGCAAACGCCCACTCATCCTGCGCCGATACATCCCCAAACATTGACCGAAAACCTACCACTCTGTTTTATCTTTTGGGTGTATGTCTCTTCAAATCTTGATTGGGTCTATATACTCGCATACTTCCATTAAAACTTGACTGGAAAACTTTTTCATCACTAAATATTACCCTTTCCCAGAAACGTATTTCCCGTGGTAGGTATTCTGGAATATCCCAACCCTTTCTTGTTTATTTTCCTGTGTTAAAAGGGTCTTTTGGCCGCTCGACGGCATCGAAGCTCCGAAAATTTGTTGATGCAGCGCCGTGCTGTTCTGTCGGAGCCAGGAAAATTGTTTCTAGTTTTGTAGAAGAGGCTGTTTTAAAAGGATTTGTTCGAACGCAGCTTATCAAGTTTTCGTTTTGTTTTTCGGTTGATATGTGTGGACGACCGCTACCTTCCTTTCCCTCGTGCGAATTTTTATCATGAAATTTTTGTTTGATATTATGAATCGAACTCTTTGTCACTCCGACTCTTTCCGCAACAGATTTTCTGAGTAGCCCCTCCTCCAGCTATGTACAACTTGAACTTTTTGCTACTGATATCGTGGCATGGTTCGAAGAACTTGATATATTTTTGGACAATGACAGATTTTGAATTAGTGTCAAAAGTAAAGGTAAGCTGGTAACTGAAGGCTGTTTTACAATACGTAAAATCGTTACCCGAAATTTTATGGTCGTAACTGTCCAAGTATGTGTTCAGATATTTCCCCGAATGTTTCATCTACAATTACGAAGAATAATTTTAGTTGTTTTAACATTACTGAAAAATCTTTTGAACTGTTCAAAAATTGTTAGTAAAAATTTCGGTGGTGCTTTGAATTTTGGCAATAATTGTTCCAATTGTACATTCAATATTAATATAATTAAAAAATAAATACCTATATATAGTTGCCAATTAGTTTGTTTTACTAAGTTTGTAAGAGACAATAATTTTTTCTTCAAATTTCAATTGGAGAGCTCAAATGCAATCGCTTTTAATCCTAGGATTAAAAGTGTTGTTAAGCAACGAGCACATTTTCGTACGGTTTGAGAATTGATAGCTTTTGCACTTAAAAATAATACAAAAATGTCAACATTTTTTGACGGCGAAAAAAAATATATTTAGTTTTATTTAATTTCAATAAAGAACAAAATCACATTTTATTTTCCTATCTATTATTTAATGCGTTTTAAAATAAGGAACAATAAACTTTCCGCAAAAACATTGTCATCCGACGGTTGGCTTCTCTCAGCTTCTTTTCATCCGGCCAGATCAGGATTTCTTTTATTACAAATAGAAAAACAATTGTTTTAATGAAAAACAATGGCATTCAACATCCGCGGGAAAGCCCGTTTCACTTTTTCCATTTATCCAAATAACGACATTTTAAACGGCAGTGAACGTACAAAGGAAATGGAAAAAAATGTGCAGTTTTCGCATAAACGGAGCATGGATTTTTTTCGTTGAATATGTTTTTGACAGATGGCAGTTAACAATCGCATTGCAATTTACGCGGTCGATTGTCTACATTGAAAAGTTTGCTTTACGTGGCCATAGACTGAATTAATGAGAAATTTTATAAAAGTTGGAGGTGGAAAAGAGAAACTCTTTCTTAATTATTTTTTAAGTTTATACAAATACAGGGTCCGGCAAAATGAACAACCCATTTTAAATTGCTTATAAAAATTTATTAACTTTAAAAACAAAACAAAGGAACATGTATTCTTAAACAAGAAAGATGGGAGTTTATTATGCTTTGAATATGGTGTGCCGCAAATGACCGCCACCCTCTTCAATACATTCTTCTAACTGGTTCATAAATTTTCTCATTACATTTTGAAGAACTTGCCTAGAAATAGCGTGGATTTCATTGGCAATATTTGTTTTTAGCTCCCTTACATTCCTAGGTTTATTGGCAAACACTTTATGTTTTAAATAGCCCCAGAGAAAATAATCTGGTGCTGAAAGGTCGGGCGATCTTGCTGGCCAAGGAATGGTACCATTCTTAGAAATCAGTCTGTTTGGAAAGGATTGTCGCAAAATATCCATGCTTATTCTTGCCGTATGGCTTGTTGCGCCATCCTGTTGAAACCAGTAATGTCCAATTACATTTTGAATTTGCGGTAAGAAGAATATCTGCAACATTTGAACATAGCGTGCGGCAGTAACTGTTACTGTCTGACCATTTTCCTCAAAAATAAGGTCCGATTATCCTAGACGAGGAGATGGCGCACCATACAGTTACTTTGGGACAATGTAATGGACGCTGATGAATTTCGCGTGGATTCTCTTGAGCCCAGTAACGACAATTCTGTTTATTTACATCTCCGTTTATATAAAAGTGGGCCTCATCGCTCATAAACATATTGTTTTCAATACCTTGATAATTGGTACGAAGAAGGCGACAGAACTCAAGTCTATTAATCTTATCCTGATGATTTATTTCTTGAACAGTTGCGATCTTGTATGGGTGAAAATTCATTTTCAGATTTTTTGGGACTAGCGATAATTGCATTTCTAACTCTGTCTTCGTTCAGTGCATTGCAGGCAGATCTTGGCCGCCCACTTGACTTCTTGTCTAAAACGGATCCTCCTGTCCTCCATTTACGAATCCAAACTGTAATGGTCTTCCGCTGCGGACACTGTCGGTCATTAAATTGACGTTGAAAACACCTTTGAACGGCTATAATGGAATTATATTCAATAAATTTTTCGACACAAAAAATGCGATGTTCTGTTAACCAACGCGGCATTTTGACAACTGTCAACAATTTTAATAAACTCTCCAAAGCCTACTTTTCCAAAAAAAAAATATCGCCATAGTGAATACTCGATACATTTTTTTATATTAAAGAAACAAAATAGGTAATACATTTTGCCGGACCCCGTACTATAGTATACTACATACCCAGGTGAAAAGTGTTTCATTTCTGTCGAGAGATGCGTTAGTAGACCGAGGCGCAGCCGAAATCTACTATACTTCTCGAGACAGAAATGAAACTTTCACGAGGTTTGTATACTATTTTTACAACCACTTTATTCTTTTTTAAAAATTTTACATTGAAATTTCGAAAATTGATCCGGTAATAATTTTATTAGGCGGCCGTGCTTCGTAATTTGTATCGTTGTCATGGTAACGGGTTGTCAAAGTGTCAATACATACAGTGTAAAATGGACGCTTTAAATTTAAATAGTAGTTTTTTTTAATATCGCAAATCCAAAAAAAAAAAAATGTTATCAGGTGAGGAATTTGAGTTTGCTGCAACTCCACCAGAAATTCGAGAATATTATTATTAGAATGCGTATGTTCGTGTGTCACTATACCATTTTAAAATATCAATATCCAATGAAATTACAACAAAAAATTTAACTTTCCAACCGGGTGGAAAGTGAGCACATTCCACCCGGGTGGAAAGTAGAAGTAAAAAAACGTCAACTTTCCACCTTTCAAAGATAGGTGAAATGTCATTATTACATGCATGGTTGTAAATAAAATTATTTGTTAGCTTTTTAACATGTAAAAGTGTGTATCAAAATGGCAAGAAGAGAAGTAAATACGTATCGTATCATACAGAAAGATTATCTTTAAGCCAAACACCTAAAATCATACTACCCAAATGACTAAAAATATCCTTAAAAATTGCTCTGGGAGGGTCTAGCATATTCATCTTTTATTCAGATTTATAACCATGTGCTTTTTATCCATTGGACCCCTAAAAACAACACTAAAAGTCTTAAAACTTCAAGGTTCTACAAAAGTGACATTATAAATCTTTTCCAACGATCGCAGAAAGGCATAGGGCAGGATAGCCTAAGAGGACACCTACACAAGATAGGCTCATACAATGGGGACCCAAGTTGCAGAATGTGCGATGAGGGGAAAAAACAGCCTACCACATCCTGTGAAAATGAGCCCACAGGAATATTTTAACCAACCAGGCTCGGAATTATGTAGACATGTAGAAGAAACTAATGGGAAGATTGGTATAAAAGAAAATGGAAGATTGGACACAAAAAGCACAGGAAGCTGCGATGCCTTCAGTAGTAATTCTAGACGGCTCCTGAAAGAAAAAAAATAGTTAAGTAATGGTTTATTTTGAAAGCCTTTCGGTATGATATGACATACAGGGGAAGAAAAGGCTATAAGAGTAAAAACATAAAATCTAATAGCTATTTATGTATCAAGGGCGTTACTGGGACTATAATGCCCTGAAGGTCGAAATAGCCCGAGGGCCTCTGGCCCGAGGGCAGATTTCGACCTGATGGGCATTATAGTCCAGTAAAGCCCGTGGTGCATACAATGCTTTATGTTTTACCCAAAAAGAGTTTTTCAATGACGAATTACATTATTTATTCGCAATATAAAAATAAGTTGCACCTGTACCTGTATACGTAAGTAGATAATGACTGGTGTTAAGTTTGACTTTGATGTTTCTGTCTGTTAGTCAGTTGGCATTTTTTATTTAACGATTTGCTCAAAATGGAATTCCACAAAATATAAGAGAAAAGGCCATAAAAGCGACCGAAAATCTTTTGCCAGTTAAATCAAGGCAACAGTATGATCGGGAGTATGGCATATTTGGTATTTGGAAAGATGCGAACGCAATTCTTCAAATAACCGAAAACGTTTTAATGGCATATTTCCAGGAACTGGTAAGGTATTGATTTTATTTTAATACACATGTTTAACAAACTTTACTATTTTTAGTCGGAAAAATACAGTCGAACTCTCTCTGGACCAAGTATTCCACGCTAAGGTCTACGTTGATGGTCTATGAAAATATAGACATTTCGCAATACCATCGTCTCATATCTTTTTTAAAAGTTAAGTCGAAAGGATACGTCCCGAAGAAGTCTAAAGTTTTGGAAGGAGAACAAATATTAAAATTTATTAAGAAAGCTCCTGATGATATCTACTTGGTACACAAAGTCATATTGGTAATGGGTGTTTTTGGAGGTTTAAGACGAGATGAGTTGGTCAAAATGACTATTGATGACATTGAAGATAGAGGAACAGTCTTGGTTATAAAGGTACCAGAAACTAAAACTTCAACTTCAAAAAGTTTTACTATCATTGAAGAAGATTTAGGCGCTTTAAATTTAATAAAAAAGTACACAACATTAAGACCAGCTGGAATAAAGGAGCGAAAATTCTTTCTTACCTATAGAAAGGGTCGATGTACAGTACAACCCATTGGAAAAAATACCATAGGAAGCGTCCCAACATTGATCGCAAAATTTTTAAAACTGGATAATGCAGAAGCTTACACCGGCCACTGTTTGCGTCGCACATCGTCAACTTTACTTGTTGAGGCAGGTGCTTCGTTTGAAACACTAAAACAACATGGGAAATGGAAAAGCTCTTCAGTAGCTGAAGGATATATAGAAGAAAGTATTTCATCCAAAAACAAAGTAGCCAAAATGATTGCCAATTCAGTTAATTCCGTATCGACTATTGAAAATTCTGTAATGGACTGTTCTTCTATACAAAATAGCGTTAGTGCTACCACCGCTGCTACCATCACAAAAAACACCGACCTTTCTATAGTGGGATCAGCTACATTTTCCGGGACATTTCAAAATTGTAATTTTTATTTTGGAAATAAAGTTTCATTTTTAGTATTGTTTTAAGAAAAAATTATTTTTTGTATAAATTTGATCTTTATTGTGAGAGAAATAAAAATGGATAAGCAATAAAATTTCCATGTTAGCGCATTAGGGCATTATAAGCGGGCATTATCATAATGCCCGCTTATAATGCCCTAGGTGTGATAGCAGGTATTATTGCTATTATATTATATCTATAGTATTATAGATCAATAATAGATAGGTAAAACATAAAATACATAATAAGCATTTTCTAACAATAGGTTTTTGACAGACAATTTAAATTATTGATAAACTACCTATATTTTTAATACTAGCAAGTAAATAATTTTTTTTTTGAGTCATAAATCAAAGTTTTTTTTTTAAAGTAGAACATGGATTTGGAAGATAAAGTAGATAACTTGTCCAGTATTGTGCAAAGAATCCTTAGTATTATCAAACCAATACTTTTGGATATTAAAGATACTATTTCTAAAATATAGATTGAAGTAAATGTTTAAATTTTTCTTAATACAATATTAGTTTTTATTATTTTAAATAAACATGTTAGAGTCCCACCATGATTTAATTTTTAAAATATCATTTTTAATTACATCATTAAAAAAATTGCATTTTTGATTTGTCGCTTTTTAAAAAAGCTAACTTTATTGTATTAGGTAAAGCTTCTAAAGCTGAAAATTTTTTATAGACAGATTATACCAACTTGAATAGAACTCTGTAATTACTTAATTCAATAAAACACTTTTGAATTCAAAGGTGTCGTACAAAAACAATCTCTTGAACGATTGGTAAAACTGTAAAAGGAACACAAAAATATTGCCAACTATATTTAACGAAATGCGACGTCAAATAATGTCTAAATAATTAAAGTCATATGTCAGAATGTATAAAAATGTATATATATATATATATATATATATATATATATATATATATATATATATATATATATATATATATATATATATATATATATATATATAAAACTTGATAATTTATTTTCTTGTACCTTTTAGAATATATTCTGTGTTTTTCATTTTTCTTGGAATTTTGGTTCAACAACAAATCAAAACTATTTTAGTTCCATGTTAAAAAAGTTTTATTTCAGACGTTTCGGCTGATTTCAGCTTTTATCAATGATTTTTCTATCTAAAACAATTATACAACTAAGCTTTGATGTTCAGAGCATATGTTAACAATGTACAATTTTTACGTCTGAAATAAAACTTTTTTAACATGGAACTAAAATAGTTTTGATTTGTTGTTGTAAAAATCCCAGAAAAAAAAACACAGAATATATATATATATATATATATATATATATATATATATATATATATATATATATATATATATATATATATATATATATATATATATATATATATATATATATATTTGTTAATTTTCATAATAAATAGGCAAATCTTGACTCTCAAACAACAGTATTCCTTGTTGTTTCGAAACAACCAAAAACAAAGGAATACGCATAAAAAATAATGCATCTTTTACGGAAGATTTCCATTTACCGATCTAAAAAATATATTTGCTTCTGTACATAATAAATATTTAAACAGCATTGTGTTACGAGTTTATTTTTCCATGAATGTGTATTTTATATTTACATACTATGTAGTATTGTGGTTTAAAAACACAATAAACTTTTACACAAAACCACTTTAAAAAGGTTTAAAGAAAATTCCTTTTTCTTTCTTAAACTGTACTCTGAAAAAAATTGTCCCTAAAAATAAAAACAAAACAAAGAAGATGCAAAGAGTTATTCTAAGTGTGGTAAAGTATACATCGGTAAAACAAGAAGACGCCCTCAAAATTGGAGTTGCATGGTGAAAACAAAACTTATTTATAAAAAAAACTTACTGGAAAAAAAGTACTTTAAAGAAGCTGCAATAATTCTAAACAACCGGAATGTATTTAGCAAACCTAGTATTAACATTCCGAATTTCTGGCTGCCGTTGTTAAACTTTGAAAAATTGGTCCAGCTTCATTGACAAGAAGTAGTGTATAAGTGGTAGCTTACAGAGCCCAAAGCGGTACTAGTATGTTTAAAATTTTTATCAAAAAAGTAAGATCACAAAGAAAACATTTTAATAAAAAAAAACAATTTTGGAATTTGCAAAAAATGTTTCGGGAGAGCTCCCCCAGAAAAAAATGCAAATCCTCTTCAAGGGCTTGATCAATAGTACAGGGTGAGTCAACGATAGAGTAAAGTTCATTATTTCATTGGTTTCAAAAGTTATGAGAAAATAGTAACAACAAAACATGTAAAGATTCTTAGGACCACAATTTAAAATTATTTTAAAGTATACCGGGTGGCTCAAAAAAGCGTGACGAATAAAACATACATTTTTTAAATGAAACACCCTATTTTTAAATTTTGTTTTGAATTCCTTTTAAAATTCTTCAACTTTTTTATTAATATTAATGCATACCTAAACTTAATAGTTTTTCCAATATTTCAATTTTTCTAAAAAAAAATAATTTTCACACTTGCAAAAAAATTTCGATAGCGCCATTATTTTTTGAAGGTAGATCACTCATATTTGATATTAGCGTTATTCGAAGATGACGTAAAAGATATATGCAACGGAATTTTAATTAGATGCTACAGGGTGTTCAAAATAAACGAATATATTTGGATCATTTTAAATTGAAAAATCTCGATTTTTTTAAATGGCGCACCATATATATTATTATTTTTTCTGAAAGACCTTACAAAAAACCCACATATTTTATTAAGTATGTCATATACCTATTTTTAGTACTTTGCGATTTATTTTAACTTTTCCAATATTTACCCTTCTTTCTGTCTAAGACATTGCTATAACATTAGTTGGCCATTTTTAAATTTTAAATTCACAGAAAAAGTAAATAATAATAAATACCTATTACTACAAATTAACTTATTTTTAATTATTATTATGGCGCAATAAATGTTCAAAAATATGCCCTTCTACTTGGATACACATGTTTAGTCTTTTTCGTATATTTTCTTGGACGTTCCTTAGCATAAACTGTGTTATTCTCCTGCACGCTCCGAATCCTATTTTCCATATCTTCTGGTGTTGTAGGGGGGATTCACATAAACACGATCTTTAACATATCCCCACAAAAAGAAATCAAGTGGTGTTAAGTCACATGATCGAGGGGGCCATCCAATGAATCCACCTCTACCGATCCATTTCTGTGGGTAATGATTATTTAAAAATTCTCGAACTTCTCGATGGTAATGCGGAGGAGCTCCATCTTGCTGAAACCACATTTGTTGGATCTCAATGTTATGAAATTCTTGAAGAAGTTGAGGTAAATCATTCTACAAAAAGTTTAAATATCTAGGCCCGTTAACTGTTTCGCGAAAAAAATATGGTCCAATAACATTAAAGTGTTTTATTCCACACCACACATTAAGTGACCAATGGTTTTGGTTTTGCACTTCCCGTACCCAGACTGGATTAACTGTTGAATAATAGTGCATGTTATGACGATTAACTGCACCATTACTGCGAAAAGTAGCTTCATCGGAAAACATTATTTTAGACAAAAACTTTGGATCGGCCTCTATTGCTTCATTTATAACGGTGCAGAAGTTTACCCTTTGTTCAAAATCGCGGTCTAGAAGTTCTTGGTGTAGTTCCATGTGGAAGGGATGATATTTGTGTTTTCTAGTGGTGCGGTTAACGGTAGATTGGGATATATCACATAAGCTAGCTACTTGACGGCTACTGACCTGGGGATTATCTTTGAACTTGAAGTAAAATTTCCAATTCTTTTTCCTCATTGGTAACATTCCGGTTTACCCTTTCCGTTTTTCATATTCAATACTACCACTAGCATTAAACCGTTCCATTAAACACTGAAGAATTGCCTAGTCGGTACAGTCTATTAGGGTACTTCTGTAAAGTCTTACTGCCAACAAAGTATTTCTTTGCGCCTCACCCAGTATATAAATCATATCAATTAATTCAGCTTTAGGAAAATCCATACTTATTTTTTTAATTTACTGACACCACAATAAATTTTATGAATTTATTTACTCAGATGTCAGGTTAAAATTTGACAATGTCATTTTGTCATGGCCAACTAATGTTATAGCAATAGTCTTAGACAGAAAGAAGGGTAAATATTGGAAAAGTTAAAATAAATCGCAAAGTATTAAAAATAGGTATATGACATACTTAATAAAAGTTGTGGGTTTTTGTAAGATGTTTCAGAAAAAATAATAATATATATGGTGCGCCATTTAAAAAAAAATCGAGATTTTCAATTTAAAATGATCAAATATATTCGTTTATTTTGAACACCCTGAGCATCTAATTAAAATTCCGTTGCATATATCTTTTAGGTCATCTTCGAATAACGCTAATATCAAATATGAGTGATCTACCTTCAAAAATAATGGCGCTATCGTAATTTGTTTTGCAAGTGTGAAAATTATTTTCTTTTTAGAAAAATTGAAATATTGGAAAAACTATTAGGTTTAGGTATGCATTATTATTAATAAAAAAAGTTAAAGAATTTTAAAAGGAATTTAAACAAAATTTAAAATTAGGGTGTTTCATTTAAAAAAATTTATATTTTATTCGTCACGCTTTTTTGAGCCACCCTGTATACTTTAAAATAACTTTAAATTGTGCATCCTAAGAATCTTTACATCTTTTGTATGTACTATTTTCTCATAACTTTTGAAACCAATGAAATAATGAACTTTACTCTATCGTTGACTCACCCTGTACAGTTACTGAAGGGTTTTACCTTTAAATTCTTTGAACCTTCATTGATTTTCGTGAAAATTGGTTAGTAGTTAGAGGGTGCCTCAAGTAACAAAAGCGACATAGTGGCGACTTGCGCTTTTACAAGGATGCCACCCCTTCTTGAGAGCTGAAATTATTTTATTAAAAATAACCTCGAAAATAGATAAAAGGATCAATTTTATTTGGTGCTCTGGGTAGGTAGGTAGTTTAAAGTGAGTGGACTTTATACGCCCTCCACTGCTCACACCTTTTATATTTCTCCTAATAGGATCAGACTCCTAATGAATCCGATACCATATTGGAAGAGAGTTCTTATATCTCCCCTTATTCGTGTCGCTACCGGACACGAGCACAATATGTGTTCTGGTGTCCTTGTCTCCTCGAGAGTATGACGAGCAGATGATTAGATCCGTCATGCCCTCCTCTTTCGGTCTAGTGACAGTTGTAACTACCAGGGCTTTTTTACAGGAACCAGATGTTCCTTCTAAGGCCGCATCTTCGGCCTTAACCAATGAAAACGGTCCTATCCGCTTTCTGTTTAAAGCCAGGAAACCCTTTTGCCTATAAAGGCGGTTCTGTCCGCCTTCTGTTTGGATTTAGGGATCCCTTCCTAAACACCTGTTTGTTCATGATGGATCAGCCCTTCCCCGTGAAACAGGCGCCGGTGACTTCAGGGGCACCTTTCAAAACGGATTCATCGGTTTCGGTCGGCGCACCTTTGTCTGCTTGTGACCTTGGGTGGCACCTCTCGAAACGGATGTATCCGTTTCGGTCAGCGCACCTTTGTCACTTTTTTTCTATGAAAGCGATTCTGTCCGCTTTCTGTTTGAAGCTAGGGAAGTAATAGTCCACCACGGCAGAGCCCCGCATTACCGCAGTAAGGCTAGATACTCTGAGAGGTCGCCCTGTATCTCAGAGGCACCGTTGGAGACACCTGTTTAAGGCAGAGAATGTCATTTACTCATCAGCACGGTATGCTAACACCTTGAGTTAAGCCTTGTGTTCATCTTAGCTTCAGCAACTCTAGCGCATATTCCAAAAGATCCTACTGGGCCCAACCACGACAACGACGTGTGAACACAGCGGTTGGGTTGGTGCTCTAGGAGCCAAAAAAAAGCTTCGTAATATTCTTTCTGAAAGCTTTTTTTTACCTATAGACTTTTAAATACATACATACAAAACTCGCTTTAACATATTCCTCGTTTACATTTTGTCGGCCAAAAAGCAGATATTTACCTAAAAATTTATCCCGCGGGCATTCTCACTAATAAATTTTTCAAGGGTCC